>VFFE01007649.1:261380-288805 GCA_008921705.1 Burhinus oedicnemus
GAAAAACACTCAAACCCTTTAATGGACAGTAACAGTCCCAACAATTTTGACTGAGATGTGGTAAATTAAATGAGAAAGGAAAACAGCATTATGTAAGAAATTATGCCAATATCTTTCTTGTCATGAAGAAACCTTAAGATTTTCATCACTGATAGAATTGTAACACATCGGCACAGAAAAGGAATTTATCTTTAGATGACAAAGGTTTTCTTGCTTGAAGAAAGTATTAAAGGCATTAGATTTGTTAAATGATAGCTCAGGGATCAATAAATTTCTAAAAATATTGAAATATTGGTATCTTTTGTTTTGCCTGGATTGTATAGAGGATGTTAGTCGAAATCTTCCTTGTCATAGTGTACGTTCATCACATCTTGTCCTATTGTTTTGTGTATCTGATCATGAATTATAAGAAGCTAACTCTCTAAGAACCAGTTAGGTAGCTGAAGGCCACAGCTGTTTCCCCACTCAGTCTTTTCTCCTTGAAGGTAGGAAACCCAGCTCTCTAACCTCACCATATAGTCGTATGTATCAGCCTCCTAAGCATCTGCCAGACTACTCCAGATGTGGCCTCAGAACTGCTGTGAGAAGGAACATAGTTATTTCCTTCGACCAACTGCCTACATTCTTGCTAATGTAGCCCAGTATGCAGGTAGACTTCATTGCCGAAAGGCTGAAGACGTGTTGCTGTCCACTGAGACCCTCAGGGTTTTTTTCTCTATTTCTTTTTTTTTTTTTTCTTCTCCTCAGAGCTACTGCCTAGTCACCACCCATGTTGTACTGTTGCTTGGGGTTATTTCATCCCACGTGCAGGGTTTTGTTGAACTTTATGAGGTTTTTATGGGCCCGTACTTCCAGCTTATCACTGTCCATCTGAACACCCTGACCTCCACTATATCGACTGCTCTCCCAGTTTGGTGTCATCCACAGACTTGACAAAGCATATTTGTGTTTCAACAATGAGGTATCGTAGTTTTTAAACATAGCTGGTGGAGCTTACCTTCCAGCCACTCATACGGATTCCATACTAAGATAGCATCCAATTTCTGTTGCTGAACTGCAAAAGCTTACTCATATGTTATCCTTTATTTGGACTCTTACTAATCAGTGCTACTAGATTTTAGAAAATAGAAGAGAATAGTTCAGTTGGAAGGGTCCAACCACCTGACCACTTCAGGGCTGACCAAAACTTAAAACATGTTATTGAGCTAATTGTCCAAACGCCCCTTAAACACTGACAGGCTTGGGGCACTGACGACCTCTAGGAAGCCTGTTCCAGTGTTTGACCACCTCTTCAGTGAAGAAAAATTTCCTACTGTCAAGTTTGAACCTCCTCTGAAAAAGCTTTGAACCATTCCCACACACCCTCAGGAAGCTGTAGAGAGCAATGAGGTTGCCCCTCAGCCTCCTTTTCTCCAAACTAGACAAACCCAAAGTCCTTAGCCACTCCTCACAGGACATTCCTTCCATGCCTTTCACCAGCTTTGTTGCCCTTCTCTGGACACATTCAAGTCACTTAACATCATTCCTAAATTGTGGAGCCCAGAACTGCACACAGTACTCAAGGTGGGGCCACGTCAATGCTAAATACAGTGGGATAATCACCTCTTCTGACTGGCTGGTTGTACTGTGTTTGATGCAGCCCAGGATGCGGTTTTCCTTCCTGGCTGCCAGTGCACACTGCTGACTCGTACTGAGACGGCTGTCGACCAGACAGCAGAGTACTTTCTTCCAAACATCCAGCCACTTCTTTTGAAGTTGTGTTTTGCTTCTTACTTTATTCCATAGAGTATTGCTATGTGTCTAAAATATAGGTTTCCACCTCTACTACTTCCTCCAAAAAGCCAAGAAAAATATCTTCCTATGTCATATTATGGAAACTGGCCGCTTCGCAGCTCTGAGTTGCTGAATGTAGTTAACATCTTGCTTTCCTTTTAGTCTTGCATTTTCAGGGTAAGGTCACTGTTCCATGATGGATTATATCAGATAATAATGCTGTGACCAAAATATATGGGAAATTAAAGGAAGTATTTGGCATAAACATGAATCATATATATTATTTAAAATTTGTGTAACATGTGGCAGTTATTTTTGATATTTTGTAACACGTAGCAGATATTTTTGATTTTTGAGGGCAATGCCCTCTACAGAATTAGCTTCATATTCTTATCACTGTTTTTTGATATAAAATTTTGGATGTTTTTATCTCTAAGTTGTACAGCTGTACAGAGAAGAAACAGCATATCTTAGGTATGTTTCAAAGCAATAGGCAGGGGAATCTTAAAGAAGTCCAAAGTCTTTTCTTGGTTTACTTAGAAGCACAAGGTTGTGGAGTGAGTATATTTTTAATGAAAACTATATCTCATTATTTTTAACTATTTGTGAAAACAATCTAATTAATAGTAATGAAGAAATCCACTTTTCCTCTATGTATTTACAATGGCTAACGTGTTCTGAATAAGTACTTGTGGAAGCTGCTAAAGGGTCTTCTTGTACAAGCTGAAAATAGTTTCCATTATCTTATGTCTTTTGTGCTACCTAAGAACTGGCTTTGCATATGACAAGTTTTTAGCTATTTTTAGTACTAGTGCACATTGAGTAATAACACATTTAGTACATGTTTTTATGAATAATTTGCCTGCAGGAGACTCCAGTTACACGTCAGTTGTTAAGATTAAATCTGACTGTGTCTCCATCCACAGAATTGGCTACAGTTGCGCTAATAGAGTATTATCTTCTAGCAAATTTTTAATGAAGGAACCGGTAACTGTTTGGAGCGAGTAAAAGAAAGAACAAATGGTTCCATATTTTTCCTGACACAGTTCTCTTGGCCAACTCAAGAGACAGGAAGATTTATTAGGCAATACAAAATCTGGTTCTGGCAAGTCAAGAAAATTCCCATTGGTTTTGATTCACCCTTAGTTTATGTTATTCTTTTAGTCATTGTTTTAACCATTGATTTATTTTAGTAGAGATTTCAATCAAAACTCCTAATTGGTTTCCTTGAAGACAATTACTTTTTACAGCCTTATGTAACTTTTTCTGAATGTCTAAAAGTTTAAATTTCTGTGTGTGTGTGTATGTTCTTGTTTTTTCTTTTTAAAGATGTGCTTTGTACTCCAGTAACCTCATTCTTTCCATCTAGCTCGATCTTTGCTTGACAACTGCAGGAATGATGTTCCAAGAATGAAGAAAAATGGAAAGTTAGTTGGATTTTGACAAGAATGGACCAACCAATAGCAAAAATAATTTACTTTCTTTTGACATAAATGTGTCAAATTTTGAAAAGTATTTGACTGCTGCCAAAGCTAGACTGGTATTAAAAACTTTATATTAACTTGCACTTTCAGAAAGAAGTTCAAGTGAACTTTTATTCTAGGTTTGTCTAAACAATGCTTTCTTTCTTGCTTATTTTACACTATTTTTACAGTTCGTTGTAACTTTTCATTTGAAAACAGTTTTCTATTAAATCTAAGGAGATGTTTCCCTACTTGACTTCTATTGTTATGGGGTTTTTTAACCTTTCCTTTTCCATTTCTTTCCTAGGGAATTTTTCACAAGCACAAATAAAGAAATAAATACTGGTTTTTGTGTCAAAGTTTGATAAATTTGCTTTAACGTGAACAATTTCCTTTTAGCTCTGCTTCTGGAATCTAAGATTGAAAAAATAAAAAGACTCCTTAGCTCTTCCAGATTCAGTTCATAATGGTACTGGAAGATTATGATCTGTGGTCTGTCTGCCATTTATTCCGCTTCCACTCAAAGTGTTCAGAGAGCGAGCACTGCTGCAGGTTCCCTACAGAAACATTTACACAGATGGATATCTAACTGTCTAAAATCTTTCAGCTGCATATTTATCTATATTCCTTCCTGTTATTCTTAGCTGTAGTTTCACATATAATTATAAAGAATGTCAATTAGATTCATCATGGGCCAAATTATATTTTATTTACCTGAACTAATGTAAATTGGTGGCTTTGTAAATAGGTAGATGGTAGCACAATCTTCTGAAATATGTCTGCAATATATGTTTTACCGTAGTCCCAGTACACATACACAAGTTTTAAATGCATTCAGATGGAAAAAAACCACCAACATTTCTAAGATTTATATTGTAAGGCTGAAGTCTTCTGATTGCTTAAAGTAGATCTAAGTTTGGTCAGGATCCAAAAAGGTAGTTCTGCCATTTCTCTCACTTTTCTTCTTCATGAAGTTCCATAGAGAATTAGATTAAGGAATACAAGAAAAAGTTTGACCACAACAGAAAAAGTTGTTATGTTTTGGTCAGCTGAATGTGTTATTTTACTTGACCTATAAACCATTTAAGGCACAGAGGATGGAGAAGAAACGTGGGGAAAAAGCAGAGTCAGTGTGTCAGTGTGACTTTCCTTTTTGTCAGCATTCAGGTAAGCTTAATATGACACTGAAACTACAGCCTTATCCCTGGATGCTTTTCACAATGTGTGTTACCCATATGCTGCAATTACCTTTCTATTTGCTCACTAACGCTGGAATGATGTTTCAATAGGGAATGTACCTTTATTTTGCTTTCCTTGTTTGTGTTTCTTGAAAAATAAAAGTGTATTTTGATAGTAGCACCAGCGAGACTATTTGAGACTGATTTGGAGCGATACGGATAATGATAGTATAGCTTCCCATGGCAAATGAAATAGCACTGCGTTTTGGGAATGCTGTGGCTCAGGGAACAGTTAGAAGGTGTTATTTAGGCAACAGGAATTTTTTGTTCGTGTTAAAATTAGGTTAACATTGGAACCTGAATCCATAAAATGTGAGACACATAGTAATGTGTCAAAATAAAATATTCTGGAGAGCAACTCCATGATTTCTGAAACAATCTTTTGATATTTTTGCTTCCTGTTTTTAAAGGAAAGCTTTTTGTGGGTTTTTTTGGTTTGTTTTAAATGTATAGACAAACATTCATTTTGCTGCCTTAAATAGAAATGTAATAATCTGTAATAATCTTCAATGTACTCAATAAAAACATACCAGAAGTTATAGTGCTAAAAGGCTATCTTACAGAATAGTCTGAGATGCCTTACCATTTACTGAAAGCAAGCCAAAAATCCATGCAGTCACAACAGACCATCACTGATAGAAGTGAATGCTGGCAATATCCACACGCAGCGAGTGGGAATCTGTTGATATGGCTGCCCGGCATACTTTGTACAACAGTGAGTTTGATTACCCTTCACTCTCCTCTCCCACTCCACAATCAACTTCAGATTTTGTCATCTTTTTTTTTTTTTTTTTAATAGTTGTAATTTATATAAAATTTCCCCTTTACAAAATACACAGAAAGCCTTTGGAGAAGTTTTCAGTCTCTCCTGAAGTAGGACCATATCCCTAACATGTTGTAAGGGCAAGTGAGTATAGAGGAGCTATCCAAAGGCACGCAAGGCTGGTGTACCAGCTGGCGAGGTACAGTTCTGACTTCCAAGTTTAAGCCGCATGCTGCACTGTGTCCCTACTCGCAGTCCCTTTTTTCGCACTTCATTCTTGCGGGGCAGACTCGCTAACTTTCCCAGAATGGCATGATCAGTGGATTTTGACAGCTGCTTCTTTAACAACTGCTATGAAGCTGACCACTGAGCTTCTGGCTTCCTGTGTGTCCATTGTTGGTCAAAAAAGTCAAGCTAAGCATATGGAGAACCTTACTTATGTACTTTAATAACTGGCATTAATTAGCTCCTTCTAGTACAGCTGATCAAATACACACATGTGCACACACCCTCAGTTATTCCTAGTTTTAATTAACATTTTTATGAGTGATAGGTCATTGAATTTCTGTTATTAATTAGCTGAAGAGCATCTGTTGTGAACGCTGCTATGTGTTTGGCAAAAGGAGGAAAATGTGCAGAGGGGAACATTAATGAGAGGAATCTAGGTAAACGGTGCATCAAGATACCAAACCAAGTGTTTTTCAAGTTTAATCTTTGATTAATTTACCTGAGCTACAGAAAAATATCCAGGTGATTATGGACTTATTGACTGTACACAATAGTACAAGGTATTTATTGGATGAATATACAGGTGAAAGTAAACAGTTTTCATAAAAATGAATGGATTTATGGATCTTGATTCTTCTCGTGTAAGCAGAATACCTTTCTGTCTGATAGCCTAGAGTTGCTGGTGTCAGTCAGACCATCTGAAATCACAGTGGCTGAGCTGAAGGGACAATGGATGGGGAGTTCCTGGTGGATAACACCCTTCCCCAAACTGTTCACCTGTTCTCAGCTTTCTGCTGCTGCTATCCTCTTTCTTTTGGTATTTAAAAAAAAAAAAAAATAGTTGAGAAGCTCGTATATCAGGTTGTCTTAGAATCATAGAATTGTCTAGGCTGGAAAGGACCTTTAAGATCGTCAAGCCCAACCATAAACCTAACACTACCAAAAGCACCACTAAACCGTGTCTAAGCACCATGTCTACCCATCTTTTAAATACTTCAGGGATGATGATTCCATCACTTCCCTGGGAAGCCTGTTCCAATGTTTGATAACCCTTTCAGTGGAGAAATTTTTCCTAATACCCATCCTAAACCTCCCCTGGTGCAACTTGAGGACGTTTCCTCTTGTCCTACTACATCGTCTTGCTACATTTTGTATTGAGAATCAAGCAAATGCTCTCCTGTAGAATTCCTAAATTCCCCTCAACAGTTTGTGCCATTTTCTGCGACTAGCAATTGCAACGTAATGTGGTGGGGCACAGGGCACATGGGGCCTTGAGTAGTTTGCTTGAGTTCCTGTGCTATGAAATCTGTATTCAAGTAATTGTCTTCATGCTAGGGAAAAAGGGGAGAGGGTGGGTGAGGAGCCTTGCCCTTGCAAGCAACTTGTTCCCAAAGTACAGGAAAATGACCATACATGTAGGAAACAATATTACGCCGACTTGCAATTTGCTAGAGGTTTTCTCTTTGGTTGATTTGGTTTGGTCTTTTTGATGAACTTATCTGCCCTTGATCCTAAGCAGACTATAAGAATGGATTTCACAAGTCATTATTTGGGTACATAACCTACCTTCTATTTAAATCTCTTATTTAATCTTCTATCTAACTGTTTTTTAGAAATCTTTCTATGTAAATGTAAGGATTTGAGACTTAATGACTTTGCTCATATGTTTAGTTTGTTTCTTTGTTTTCTTTTTTAAATAGTCTTGAAAACAGTTTCCTTTGTGTTTCTGATTGATTCTCATATGAAAAGGTTAGGTATTCAGAGGAAGATGCAGAAAATGTGGCCATAAGTTTGTTTGGGGTTTTTTTGCCAGGGATTGATTTTTATTGAGAAATAATCCTTCTGGTTTTCCTCCATATATATCAGGGCTTACTTCTAATCTTAGAATCCAAAGCCTTGAAAATTGCTTTAGATTTATTTTTTAATTTTGTTTTGCAGATTGGCATGGCTTTCTAACATCCAATTCAATATTACTTAAACTGTAGTTTTAACATTAAACATCTGAGAAAGATGAGTTGAGATATTCAGTCTAATATTTATTCCTAAAAAAAAATGTTAGTGATGTTATTTTCAGTCTCTGAAATGATTCCTTTGTCCTTATTTGCAGATTTTGTTACTATTACCGAGTAAGGAGGAGGGAACAAAGAGAAGCTGTACTAGGTGAAAAGGTGGAAAACTGACTTTTTTGCAATGTTTATTGTGTACTGTACTGGGAATGAGCCTAGTTAAAACCACAAAATTGTAATGGATACAAATTAAGAAGGGATCTCTGAATGAAATCCAAGTTTGTGATCCTTAAAACCCTAAGAGCAGACTTGGCCGTAGGCTTCCTGCTGTCTTAGACTCAGCAAACTCCTCTTACTCCTTTGCATTTCCTTCACTGTTCTGTTGCAGCGGAAACAGTAACACCTTTCTGCTTCTCATCTAGGATGTGCACTAACTTACATATCCAAACTAAAGGATTTTCTCTTGTTCTTCTGCTGTGGTGTGATTTTGTTTTTCTTCTCTCCCTTGAAATACATGAGCATCCCTGAATACTGAGTAGCAACCCAGAGCTGTGGTTTACATCACATAATTCTTTTTCAGCTTCCAGATAGAGCTACAACAACACTACCAAAAACTGTCTGGGTGTGTAGGGTCTGAGTGTACTTAGGATTGAATAGAATCCTCCTTATTGAGCAAAATTATATATTGGCTACCCAACTTTGATGGGAAAGTGTAAATATTACTAAACTGCAGTGAATGTGCTGCTACATGGTTTTGGCATCTTTTTCTTTAACGTAACCACTTCCAATTATGAGATAAATCATGTCTGCTTGGTATTCACTGAGAATTTTTTTTTTTTTTGACAGTAGGATTTAGAGACACAGTCCTAGCGATGTAAAATGCTTGTGAACAGGAGAACTGGCTAGACTCTGAATGGCCCTAAATTCAAACACAAGGAAACCTGTTTATAAAAACACTAAAGAAAAGGAAGAATTTTGATTCTTTAATTCAACTTAATCTTAGTCAGTGCATTTTGTAAAACAATCTCAGAAGTTTCTTGATCTCTTCAGCAATCTGCTAAATAATCTCAAACTTTTCTTGGTTTCTGGAATTACTTACAAAAAATAAATTTCTTCCTCTTGAAGTCCAAGCTCGCATATCTCCTTTTCCCAGCATCATGAAAGAACAAGATAGAGCAGACAAGCAGACAAACAAAAATACGTAATATTTAGTGTCCCACTTTGTGCTCTGTTTCCTGAGTCAGTTCATTAGCCACCTCTTTTGCATGGCCATAAAGGTAGGAAAAAATTAAAGATTAAATGATATGCTCATAGGATCTTACTCTAAATAATATTTGAGTAACAAAGATTTATAAAGAAATCATTAAGTTTTTTGAGGATCGTCTCTTCCATTCTGTCTATATTCTTGCTATATTCATATTGATGTTTTTAAATTTTCTGTAAGTATGCAGACTTTAAGTGTAGAAGAGATTATAAAGATCATCTAATCAATAATATGATCAATATGCTTTACTTCCTTTGGAAGGAGGAAGAGACAACCAACTTTTCTAGTAAAAGCCAGTGGCCAGTGTTAGCCAATATCTGTTTCTATTTGAAAAATGCTCTTTTTGCAGGTCTTGGCACAGGGGCATAATTACATCAAACACATTTTTATTTGTACTAAAAAAATCTCTGTTAATGTTTGACTTTCTTCCCAGGTAGTTTCTGGTAGGTAACAGGTTCTATAATTTCTTGTCAGGATTTCCTTGGCTATATTCCGTTGTATGTCAGAGAGCACTAAAACTAAAAGTATTTCCCTTGAAAACCTGGGATCAATAGGTGGTTTCAGAGCTGATTAGGTGAATCTACCAGCTTGATAAATTCACTTATGACATTTGGCTTATAGAAAATATATAAGTGCTAATGATGGGGAAAGTATCTTCCTGCCTTTGGCTGCAAACAAGTGATAGAAGACTCTTGTGTAATTTTCATGCTTTCTTAGAAGTCTGTTAGCTGAATTTTGGCAAATATCTTCCATCCTCTCTGGGTCTTCTTGCCAGCCCTTTTTCTGGCTCACATAGTCAAACCTATCAGCTCAGGCAGGGGACTGCTCGCTCTCCCCTTTAATCATTCTGTTTTGAAACTGTCTAATGAATTATTGTTATGCTTGTTTTTGTACTGTGAGGCAAATAAGTGTGAAGCTGTGAACTTGCTATCCTTGGATGTTGTCCAATAACTTCCTCAAGATATAGGTCTAGCCCTTACAGGATGGATTTTTCTCACCTTGTCACACCTGCTTTTACTGTTGTGTTACTTAGGTTAAACAGATGCTATGTCTACATGGCTTCGGCATGCAGCTTTCAATCAAATCACTAAATTAATATCCATCCTATTCAGCTTTTGAATGTTTGTCCCTATACAAAAGGCAGTTTTCTCTAGCTAGTGATAATTAGATACCTGGTTAATGTGCTCTGTGTATTTACGCATTATTAGGATTTAGTCCCAAAGCAACACTAGTGTCTCCGCTGATAAGCAGGATGAAATCCCCATACATATTCTACTCCATTAGCTTTCCTAATCATTTTAAGCCAATTGCTCTGAAGATGTCTATGTGTAATTCCCATAAAATGCACTATTCCTGGCCCTCTTCCCCGCTTTAAAAGTTGTGGATGTTATCTTTCTTTTACAATCTTGGGCATTGCTGACTTATCCACTCTGTATCCAGCTTCCACTGTGCGAGGCTAGCTGGAAAGTTTCCAGTTTCCTTGGTCAACCACAGGGAATATGCATGCCAGAGTAATGAGAATCAACATGGTGCTGGTCCCCAGAGACACTGTAGCACCATCTGTGAAGAAATGTTATGGAAGTGGCTAGTGTCTGCATTTTTAAGTTCTGCTTTGGTTGGATAGATAAGGAGAAAGCAACTGTCGATACTTGTAAAGCTAGAGTAGATCAAAGACAGTCAGCAGGCCTCTGGAAATACCTTAGAAGCAAAGGTAAGAGTTTGGGTTAGTTTCAGGTCAGAGAAAGTACCCAAAGCATTCTGGAAATACTTTGCTAATGTAAACACAGCTCTATCATTGACTAGCATGTGAATACAACGTGATCAGGAGATGCTTTTATTCACATCTTTAATTATGTCTTTTAAATATCTATATCTATCTATCTATCTATCTGTGTGGTGGTAAATGCCAAGCACCAAGACACTGATGTTTTGTATTGGCTCAGTATTTCTAGACAGTTCAAAAAAGGACTCGGAGACATTTCAGAGTGAAACTAGAACATTTCTGAGTAGGCTTTAGAGAGGAAGTCATATAGATGTTCTACAATTGCTTCATGTCTTTGTAAAGGACGCTTTAATACTTACGCTTTAAATACTTACAAACTGCACATTGTTGGGATGCTAATATGCTTGTTCCTTTTGAAACCTGATTCCACTCTATTTCTAGCCACATGCAGTTGTTGGTTTCACCTCTCATGGATTTTTACTAAAAAGTTAGAGACTTAAATTTAAAGTAAATCAAATTTTAATTAAATAAAAATTTTAAAAATAAAATAAAAAAGTTAAAGCTGCAAGTCTGCCAACTGGCAAATCTATTTCAAATTTGCTACACAGATGTTTTCAGACCTCAGAGAAGCAATAAGCACTTATTCATCAGTCCCTTATATGTGAAAGCTTTCACACCATTCATTA
This sequence comes from Burhinus oedicnemus, assembly GCA_008921705.1. Classification (NCBI taxonomy): domain Eukaryota; kingdom Metazoa; phylum Chordata; class Aves; order Charadriiformes; family Burhinidae; genus Burhinus; species Burhinus oedicnemus. The sequence goes on from VFFE01007649.1 coordinate 272,525, forward strand.
TTTTGCCCTCTAAATCATGCCTGTTAGCCTTCTGTAAACACAACCTTTTGATGAAATGTTTGGCCTCTCTCTACTCTTAGCATTACATATCCTGAATTTGGTTCAGTTTTATGATAAACAGTAATAATATAAAGTGATGATTTTTGGGACAAAGCCACTCTGGAAATAAGTGCTTAGTTTAGAAATACCTCTAACTTCATAAAATGCTGTGAGATGCATTTTATATCCTGCATTGCTTGTGCTCAAGAGCCTTTTGTAAAAAGGGCTTATCAGCAAATTGTTGCTCTATACAGGAATTACGCTTTGTGAATGTGTTTCTACTACAAAGTTTACGAAAGTCCCATTAGGTGCTGTAAATATAGTTTTTTTTCTTTTTTTATGATTCATGCCAAATATACCAAGCATTTCAGTGTGAAAATTTCAGTGGTGTTTACAGTGAAAATGAGGCATTTTGTTACTCAAAGCACCTCAACATTAACTAACTGACTTATGTCATTAGCATGGGTGGTGGTTGTGTGTAAATTCTTTTTCTTCCTCTTTTTTTGATTTAACTAAATACTGTGAGGGAGACATACAAGCAGAATTATCTCATCAAAATATGACTTTTGCAGTTATGAAGAGTGTGATAATTTTTAGATCTTTTATCACAAATGTTAGAATAGTGCAGAGCCTTGTACTCACAGGCAGAACGTTATCCATCTGGAAGGAACATTTGATGTAAAGAGATTTGCAATTATGAAGTATCAAGGTTTAAGAAACTTTAATAGGCATTCTCTTTAACTGTTTTTTAAGCTCTTAAACAAGGTACATCGCAGCAAAAACTTGATAGAAAGGAAGAATTGAAAATTTGAGAGGTGCAAATTAACCAGCAAAGTGGCTTTTTTGATAAATGTATTGATTGCAGTAATAAGGTATAATAGTGCAGAGAAAGAATTTCCTTCGTCCAAGAATCAAATCTGAATCTGTCCCTAGTACTGTCAGAAAGAAACATTTTTCAATAGATTTTTACTATTGAAACACTTTCTCTTCCCTTCACAGAAGAATTTTTTTTTTTTTTTTTACATTTCATTTTCAGCCACCACAGAATCCTCAGCACTTCTTCTAAGAGGTAATCGCACAGGAAAGGGAGGTGATAAAAGTAGTCTAAGATAGTAAAGCCCACCCCACAGTCTGTTGGGAATTTGCAAATAGGTCTCCCCAGGCAGAATGGTTGCTTTCAAGTTGGCCCATTGGGCATTAGAGCCTTTAGATCGAATTTGTAGTATATAGGGTACAAAATTTACTGCTTAGTTTATTGAAAGCTGGAGTTCCTCTGTTTGACCTGTTTTTCCTCAAATATTTGAAAAGCTAATTGCCAAGTCTATTTAAAACATTCTCTTCTTACTGACAGTAAACTAACATTAAATGAATGGTTGTAAGCTGGAATGCTCTTCTATTTTACTTTGTGGTTTTAATTTTTTTTTTTTTGGGGGGGGGGTTGGTTTGGTTGGGTTTGGTTTGGTTTGGTTTTTTTATTGCAGGAGAGCAGAAAAGGTAACAAATGTGTGAAAATCAGCCCTTAATTCACACTTTGATGTTACTTAAAGAATGATAAACAACCATCTACCTTCTTGTCTTGCAATGCAGTTCAAGTTCATGGTCAAGATGTGCTGATATTACACTTTCTAGGGAACTTTGAGAACTGGAAATCGTGAGTAATTAATGACTTTGAGAAGATGGAAGAACTGCAGATATTGCTGGAAATTCTTCCAACAGAAGCTCTTACTAGGATATTTAGAATGACATGTAATATATCATTTTTTGTAAAAGAACATTCTGGCCTGGCTGTCTGAGGAAGCCATGAGAAAGAAGTTCTGAAGAGAAAGACGCTGATGAGACAGAAGTCAACCACTAACCTATGATCTGAAGATCTGCATAATTTTCAACCCCAAAACACTGAGTCCCAAATAACAAATCTATTCCTCATCTCCTTTCCAGTGTTCCCAAGGTTGCATAGAGTTTGATGTACCTTCTCCAGATGAAAACTTCAAAATAAAATCGTCACCACAGATTAACTCTCTTGGTGATAGACGGTTCTGCAGAAGGTGACTATTGCCATGATTTACAAACATTCTGTGTTAAATTGTAAGAATTACAGATAAAGTACCTTGCTCTATAGGAACTTTATGCTATTGATAAAAAGCAACATATTGGCAAAGCAGTTGAGCTTCCTGTGACATGGTTTTGGAGAAAGTGGCAGGGTTTGTTGGTATGGATGTTGTCACTGTGCCTGGTTGAACTCTGACCATGATCTTCTATTGACTCTTCAGTCAGTAAAGTGTTTGCTCTGCAATATTCAAGAACAGAATATCTTCCAACTGTGCAGCAAAAATACACGATGCATAATCATGCAAAACATTATGTAAAATCAGATTATTTTTAAGTGACTTTTGTTATCTATTTCCTGTTAAAAATTGGTTGGGTATCTTTAACTTGTACAAAAAGCTTGCTTATGTTCTTGGAGATTAACTAGTAGGTTAATAGTGTTTTATTTTCTTCTTTCATTACTTTCTCCAATTTACAATTGGTAAAGGAAAAAAGTGAAGAACAGAGGAGAAGTTAAAAAGAGGCAGTCGGGAGAAAGAAAAAATTTCTTCCCTTAGACATTCACTTAATTGTTTGCTAGGAAAAAATGAGCAAAGGTTAATACTGCCAGTGTTTAGTTCAGAAATATTGACCATTTTGAAATAGGGTATGTGCTGTGTCTCAGCAAAACTACGAACCTTTGAGCTGGTGGACAGCCAAAACCTCTATTTTTACTTCTACTTGTGCTTTGGATCCATTTCCGGGTTTTAAGCTCAGCAAAGCAGCAAAGCCTACGTTCAGTTTCCAGAAATAGTGTCACGCTTCAGTGGTCTTGCTGAACTGGGCCTGGGTTTGAGATGACAATGCAAGTTGTAAAATGACTGTACATCTAGGGAAACACAATGTGGAGCCTAACAGGCCGTCATAAATGTATTGGTAAACTGAAGATGCTTCTTTCTTCTAAGACCTGTGTTTACATATAATACAGATAGAATATTTAAAGTTTACTCTGAAAGGAGAGAGGGAGTTAAAAGTTTGTAGTACAGGAGCACATAGGTTTTGATCAATATTGCCCATTGCAAGGCCAATGAATTTCAAGGATAAAGGACTTTGAATTTCCCATGAGAAGACCCAAGACTTGTGAGAAAAATATTCTTTTGAGAACTAAGATAAAAAACTTTAAAATACTTTTCCTCAGTGTTGAAACTGAAATAACTTTGATTCCAGTCAAATTGTTTTCCTTTTTCAGTTATTTCCAACATGAAATTTTATTTTTGTTCTCTTTTAATCCATTATAAAAATGAAAACACCTGACAATGTTGCTTTTTAATTTATCCAGCAGGTGAAGTGATTTAGCTTTAGTTTTACCTTCCCCTTTATTCTCCAAACCCAACTCTGAAAAGACTTTCATAGTCTCATGAAACTGAAAGTAACTGTTCTGTGGAGGACTGAAACTGAAGAAAGGAAGGAAGCAGGATTGCTACCTAAATTGTTTTTGGTTGTTAATCTGTTGTCTCTCTGTGGCTTTTCTGTTTAATCTTCAGATATTTTAGGAATTCAATTGTTTCCAGTGTAACATCCAATGTTTTTTCCAAGCACCTAACACTTTGCTTTTCTGATGTTTTGTGTTTTAAAAAGCATGAGTTTCAGAAAATCAGGTCCATTTAAGACACTTCAAGTTTGAAAAGAGATAACTAAGGCTGTGAAACATACTTCTTGCTTGAACATTTGGGCATCAACATACTTGATAAATGGAAGCAAACCTTAATTTTTGCCCCCTTCATGGCACTGTAGGACAGTTAAAGAAGTGCATACAGCTCACTTAAGATGTAAGAGGCTCTTCTCATTCAGATCAGTTTTTGACTGCATGTAGATTAAAGTAAGGAGAAAATTAATTTTTGCTGCACTTTGACCACATACATTTGATCATGAGGAGTGTTTTTTTCAAAGGCACATGGGGCAGAAGAATTTCTATAGTGTTTAGTCAGGCAGTCCACTGGTTTCTTTGGAAGTAACCTTTGTGACCAGCTGGAGCTGGCAAGACATTTTGCCATGCAACTATCTTAGACAATGGTGACTCATCAAGAGTAAAACTTGTCACAGAAAGAGTTGGTTTTGAGAAATGCTTTGGTTTTAGAATAAGTTTTGAAAGTTTCATATTTTTGCTTTCAACTGAGAAAATACTTCTAGTAATTTTTTTAGAATAAAAATTTCTGACATTTGAAATGAAACTTATGAAAATATTGAAAGAAAAAATAGGCTTAAATTGAAATCAATTGAAATTTAGGTTTAAAAAGAAGTTTTGACCTATTGCAGAATGAGGTTTTTATAAGCTTTAGACTTCTTCAGTTTTCTGGAACAGAGATTTCCTTCCCTTCTCTCACCACTCCATGCAATCCTTCCTACCTCAAAATACTTTTATTATTTTCGAATGACAAAGTTTAGTGTTTTCCAAATTTAGTCTAGGACACAGTTTTGTACTGACAGAGGTCTAAGATGAACTGATGAGGGAGAAACCCACCCAGAACAGGATAGTCCCCTTTCTGAGTTTGATAAATCCACACACAGTTAAATGCATGGGTTTTTTCCTCATATTTTGCCTTTTTGTTTACCGGATCAAAGTTTAATAGATAAGCAACGTAGGAAGCTCAAAGTTTAATAGATCAGGCAATGTAGGAAGATCAGATAAATGGTAAAGTTTCCCTCAGATGTTGCCTCTGCTAGAAAGCTGAAAATCAGAAATTAGCAGAAATAGGAAAAACTATCAATAACACTGCTTGCAACTGATATAGCCAATGCCCTAATTCCAAGCTGTTAATGAATGACTTTTTTTTTGTGATCTTCCCCTGATTTTTTTTGTTTTGTTTTCATTCATGTTTTGCATACACATTTCTTGTGAGAAAATGTTCTTTGTCCCTAAATTTTCTAGGAAAAATCCCAGAAAGAAATTAATGGCACAACTTTCACTGATACCCCACCTGACCTTGCTTGCAATTTCCTAGTACTTTTTTGATTCAGCCTGTTTGTACCTATATCAAAAAGACCTGTTTCTCATGCTGTCTATATCATGATGATCATCTCATCTTTGGGCTTACATTCCAGTCTTGGGACACTTACTGTAAAATGGAAACTATTGCATCTTAGTTATTAGTTCTTCAAAGTAACAGCACACATTTATTTACCAACCATTGAAATACTTCCTGTAATTTTATGACAAATCAAATGTATATAAGTATTTCTCTAAAGTGATTCTGAGATTTTATTGGTAGTATCTTTGCACAAATCTGACCCTGAGAACTTCAGGAAGCTTATATGGGGCATTGTTGTTTTTTTCTCAACATTGCAATGTTGCAATCCTTTCTCTGCACCAAAGCTATGGTACTGGGGATTTGCTGAATGGAGGGATAGTTGAAAGTTTTCAAAAGTGTTTTCAAAAGAACATTTACCTGACTTTAGCTGAAAAGAAAGGTCATAATTGAGAACTAGTTTTTCTGATGTTTGTGTGACCTGGCTATTGTTTAACTGTGCCTAGTTCATTAGAAATTAGACTTTTTTACATTTGAAATGTACCTTGTACACTATAGTTCTGTTACATTTCCTGTATGGACAGAGAATCATTTTTAGTAGTTACTGTGTTGGTAAGTGATCTGATAAACATATTTTGTGTAACAAGTGTACAAACTAATGGTGAGAATATACAGCAGTCAAAGGCAGAGCTACATAATCTTGTTTTCAAACAAGACAACCCAAGTCCTGTGCTGTCGTTGTGGCAGCACTGTGGTGAGCGTGGCTGTGCAGCTACCAAACTTAAGTGGTCAAATACTCTAGCTCCCGGCCTAGGTACACGAAAGCTCATCAGACAATCAGGTTATTTATATCAAAGCATCACGTGCATATATAATGTGCACACACCCTTTGTTAGTCCCTTCTAATCCAACTGCAGCATATTATCATATTAAGTATAAGGTGATGTAGGTCATTCTTCATCCTGAAAAGGAAGGAGAAAAGCTGGTGACAGCAACAGCAGTGACTGTCCTTCACATTTCCGTCACTCTGCAGAAGTGGACTGCTGACCACAGCAGCTGAGTCATGAGGACTCGCTGTATGCAGAGCACTGTATTATGCTGGAGCTTCTAGCATCCCAATGTATAAGATGTCTCAGTGGTTATGAGGGTTGGAGTTGTTCATCAGACCACTGGGCCAAACTTCCCTCCTTTTACGTACACGTGGAAGAGGATCTTTATATCCACTTTTCTCTGTTTAAAGCAGCCACCCAAGGTTTTACTGTAACTTGGGACACTGGTAGGAAGAGAAAGGGGAAATGGATGCAGAAGAAGGTTATTTGTATAAAATATTTGGCTTCTAATCAACTTTCACTTTTATACCTAGAACATTGCTTATGGCTCCTGACTATATTCAGGATCACATAACTGAAAGCAAAGCGGGTTTATTTAGCCTTCGGGGCTTTTGTGGCCCCATGCTACTTACAAGCTAGTCACGATTTGGCCCATAAATTGTTCAGTGCTTTGCACTTTCAGAGGAATGATTAAGGACACTCTGTCAACAAATAAGCTATTTGTACTCCACAGTCATCAGCAAAACATTGTTAATAGATGCTGTAGTGTTTGGCTTTGACTTGCCCTTTGCAAAGTTCATATAGTCTGCTGTCTGAATCATAGACAGCAGATGCACTGAGCTCTGATCTCCCTGCTATTTGCCAAAACTGTGAAAAGATATTAAACATAGGGCAACAGCATAGACATACCTGACATTGGTGAGGGTAAGCCATGTCATTTAGATTTGCCTCTCAAAGATTATCTTTTTGCACATGGCATTGTGAGGATGAGGTATATATGACTATGTTTCTAAGAACAAAACATATCAAGCCATAAGTGTTCATGAGCCTCTTCTGCACACTCTATCAAATGCTTTTTGTCAAACTGATAAATATCAAATATTGATTTGTGTTGTTTTCTTGGCACTCCTCTTGAATTTGTCAAGTTTAATGGATCTTCCCCATGATGTTTCATTTATCATGGAATCCATAGTCATTTTCGAGTGAAATGACAGCTCTTGTGATTGAATAGAAACTTCAGCATTAGTCTGGATAAAATTTGCCTGCTATTGATTAAAGTCAGGTGTCTCTGTAATTATGGAAGAGTGATCTATCACCCTTCCTTTTTAAATGATGTGTCAATAGCAATCTCAAAGAATAGTTTGTTCATCCTGTATATAAGAAGAGATTTTATAACTAAGCACTAGGGATTGAATTTACACAGCTTGATATTTGTATATGTAACCGCTTACCTCTTGGATACTGGTACCTCTTGACACAAGGTTAATAAATACTTTCAAGGAAATTATATGAAAGGATTTTGTAGTTTCAATGGAAGTCCTTCATGAGGAAAAGACTGCATTTGGCACTGCTTAGCACCCAGATCACAGCCTTCATGGTTAAACTGAATGAGCAGGAGGAGCTCCTTCACATACTGAGAAGTAAACCCCAGTCACTCTCAGCTTATAATTTCCGATATCAGGGGTGAAATATTTCTTTAAAGATTCACTTTTTTAAATGACAGTGTGTTTTTCTGACAGTCGTCAGTGCAGTACGCTAATGAACTGCAATTTCAAGGCAAATACCTTAAGCGTACTTATGTAGTCTCACTCCAGAATGAACCAGAATGTCAGAATAGTGGTATTTTTTAGCAGACTTGCAAGGAGTGATCTGTTTCTTGGAAGGAAATGTTATGTAGTTTAGGAGTGCATGATGGAATAGACTTCCCCTTCCCCAGTGCCCTTCCCCCCTGGCTTTTTTTTAATTGTCAGGAATATTTAGAATACCTTAGTATGTTTGAATTCTGAGGGTCTATATTTGTAGAAGTTTTCTTTTTAGAGGGAGCGCTATCACTATTCCTCACCCTGAAATAGATACCTGAAATCAACAATGGGGTTATATAATTTCTCATTAAATTTTTATTTTGAGTATTTCATATACTTTGATAACTCTGAAAGAGTCAACATTAATGCAGCTCTGTTAATGTAATGATAAATGTGTAAATTGTTATGAGGAGCTGATTAACTTTTAGAATTGTTTACTATCTTTTTTATGTTGCTCTTTATATTCTAGCTAGTCATCACTACATTGCACTTACATTTATTGTTTAGAGTCTTCAGCTGGTGACTGAGGGTTTTGTTTTCTCGGTTGGTTGGTTTGGATCAAAAGAGGAAGGATGTTTATTGGGTTTAGATTCTCTTTTTCAGGGGTTTAAAAGTGCTGTATTAGGATCTGCCCAAGGATACCCTGGCTCTGACAAATTTTATCTTTGCTAAAATGTGGCTTCTCTCCTTTAGACTTACTCAAGTCTTGGCACGGAGATGTGACACTCATTTTATTGTCATACAGAGAATATTACAACAGAGTGGGTGGAACTAAAAGGGAACTGAATTCGGTGCTTTCATGTGAATAAAGTGTTTGCTGTTCAATCTTTTCAAGTTCTTACAAAGTTAACTTCTCTTTTCTACTGAGTCTTTCCACCATGCTACTTCTTGTTTGCCTTCCTGACTGAACCTCTTTCCCACTGCCCTCTTGCTGCCCTCCTATTCTATCCAAAATGGCACAGGATTAACCTCTCTGTTAGAGGGTGTGTCTCCTGGGACGTTCACACTTCAAGCTCCAGCAGCGGTCAAACCGAGTACTACAACACTTAGTCCTAAAAGTGTCTTTGACAGTGGTTCGTCCAAGAGCAAGCACCATGAAATGGCAACCAACCACTTGATGCAAGACAGCTGAGAGCAAGAAGTGGCTGTCACGTTAAGCCCAACTGTTTATCTTTGCGATTCTGGTCTCTGTATATGGCTGTCTTTTAGCAGTACAGAAAACAATCATTCTAAAAGAGGCAAGAGTGTTTAGATTCACCTCTGCTGCATTTTAAGTTTTAATTGAAGATAAAGGAAGTTAGTTCTGCCCTATGATTAAGTCACATGCTATAATCATAAACCAAACCAATTTAGAATTTGACACGTGTTCCATTCATATAAAAACTTCTGAAAAATATCCATGATTGTAATGAAGAAAAAAACCAAAATGAATTATGTAACGGTATGGACTTTAAGTATTTTATTTTGCTGTCACTAAGACAACTGTTAGATGGGTTAAAATGGAAGCTTTCACTTACTCCAGAAATAGTCAATTTAATAGAAAGTGGTTTCACAGAAGAACAAAGGTCCTTGTGGGAAAGGCTGAAAACTAAATGCAGTCAGGCACCGGTGATATCCTTGCAGATGCCACGGGTCTTCACAAGATACCCTTCAGAAAAGCTTGCTCAGGTATGCATTATCCTAAAATGACACACTTTTTTGATTGCTCCATGGTTGAAAATGCCTTTTTAAAACAGCCATGTTCTAGCTGTCCTGTGAGCACTCAGAACCATCATCTGATTCTTTGTGGCAGTTAGTGGAAAAGTAAATTTCCAGTAAAGCATTTTCTGTTAAAAGGTCCATTTCAGGGACTTGCCCTGACTTCACAATAGCAATGACAATTGAGCACAAGAGACAGGAACGTTTTTGATACACATTGACTAGTTCAGTGCTTTCTTCTTACTATGTGAAATGGCAACAGCAGAAAGATTTATGATCTCCCATAAATGAGTCAGTATTGCTACATTTCTTTTTTTTTAATTTATTTTTATTTTAAAAATAAATAAGTCTTGTGGGTAAAAAACATATTCTGTCTAGAAAGATGAGAGAAGCACACAATTCAGGAACTACCGACATTTCATTTACAGTCAAGCTTCCTCTTTGGTCTTTGGGTGCCTTTCGCACTGACACAACAGCCAGAGTTGTTAAAATGTATGCTCATTAACTTTGGCTAATGTGCTGATAAATCTGGTTTAAGATTTGAGCTAGTAATGAAGCTTGAATTGAGGTATTGCTTGGTGCAACAGTAAGAACCATGTCTTCCTGTTTCACATGGAAGTATGAGGTCCGTAGAGGAATGAGAATAATACAGATAATCCTCTAGGAGACAGATGAGGGAAAAGAAGATTGGAATATGGAGAGAATAACAGTGGGAATCCATGGAGGAAATCTTAACAGTTCATCCCTGTAAGTGTCTTTTCTAGTCTCTGAGGAAGCCTATTGATTCCTGTCTTCTTGTTTTACTTTCCCAATATTTGAAGTGTTTTACTGTAGGGCTGAGACTGCTTGCTAACAGTGTATAATTAACTCTTTCACAGGCTTTACCTCTGCTGCGTCTCAGCTTACTCATATGTTATAAATATGTTATAAAATAAACATTGTTTTGATTTCCTGCTCTCTCAGGTAGCCTAAGATTCAGTTCTGATTTGGGTTGGCATTTTTTTTGGTGGGGGGAAGAAAAAAGATGGTTGTGTATCTGTGTATATCACTGCATACACAGTGATTTGTAGAAACAGAATCACAGAATCACAGGGGTTGGAAGGGACCTCTGGAGATCACCTAGTCCAACCCCCCTGCCAGACCAGGGTCACCTAGAGCAGGTTGCACAGGATGGCATCCAGGCGGGTTTGGAATGTCTCCAGAGTCGGAGACTCCACCACCTCTCTGGGCAGCCCCTTCCAGTGCTCTGCCACCCTCAAAGGAAAGAAGTACCTCCTCATGTTTAGATGGAACTTCCTGTGTTCAAGTTTGTGCCCATTACCTCTTGTCCCATCACTGGGCACTACTGCAAAAAGACTGGTGCCATTCTCCTGGCACCCTCCCTTGAATTATTTATAAGCGTTGATGAGATGAAACAATAGATTTAGGTATCCTCTACTTAAATACCTATCCTCTCTTTATAGATGTTCAGGGTAGGAAAGAAAATGAGTTATACATCTTTGGGGTTTTTTTTTGCCAGAGTCATCATTCTTTACAGCTGTATCTTGGGATCTCATAAACCCATATATTATGCTGCAGCAATCTAACAGAGATTTCAGCCTAATTTTAAACCAGGGTTTACAGTTTCCTTTCCAGTGGACTTTTTGGAGTATAAGATATATTTCTGCATGACAAACTGTGGCTGCTTTCACCTTGTAAGTAACAAGAAACACCCCAAATAATCTTTAATATGAATATGCCCTAAAAATAAAATTGGTCAATTGCAGCCTAAGCATCAATGACTTCTTAAAAACATAGTGATGTCCTTACAAATATCAACAGCACAGAAACATTCAGAAGCACACACATTTTCAGTGCCTTTTTGAACCAAAACCAGGAGCACTTCTAATAAGCCATGAATGCTGCAGGGTCCACAATGCCAGACTTGATGGACAAGATTCAAAAGTTAATAACTAGAAGTATTGGAAAAGAAGGAAACTCTTAAGGGATGCCAAAGGATGTGCATTCAGCTAAAAGACTGATCTTTTCTGAAAAGGGTAAAAGGTTCTTGAAAACTTTAATCTAGGTAATGAAGTAATAGAGGGCTTTATCATTCTGAGATACCAGTCTTAGCTCCTAGTAAGTGTAAGAGTGGCAGAGAAACAATTCTCCATTCAATTCCACTCTTTATTTGAGCAAGTGTGGGAAGGAACCGTTTAGGGACACAGACACTGACAAATGGCTTTACTATTAAACTTCTAGTAAATTTTGCCAGTGATTTGGACACTATCAAACTTTATTTCCAGAAATGCCTTTTACACTAACACTTTAAAAAATGAAGTCAGAATCTTATCTTATTATTTCATATTTCAATGAATATTCAGCATATTTACATTTATATTTCCTAGTTAATTTAAACGAATATTCTACTTCAGCAGGAAACACAAAATGTTAAACATATTTATATCCATTAGAGATGATTTAACTGAGCAGTTTATCTTTCAAATATCTTCATTGGCACTTTGAGAGTGGAGGGTTGATTACCAAAAATTACCAGTCTTGCTAACACTAAATGATAGTTCTGGGATAATTTAGGCTAATGGGGATAGGTCTGGAACTTGAACATAGAATGAAGACATGAAGAAGGTAGATTCAGGAAAGGTAGGAATATACACTTTGGATATCTAAAAATTTCTGTTGAAAAGATAGTCTAAGCAAGCTGCCCAGGCTTGTTCTAGAGAAATTAAAAGAGAAGGCTCTGGGGAGACCTTATTGTGGCCTTCCATTACTTAAAGGGGGCTTACAGGAAAGATGGGGAGGGACTCTTTATCAGGGACCGTAGTGATAGGACAAGGGGTAATGGTTTTAAACTGAAAGAAGGTAGATTTAGAATAGATATAAGGAAGAAATTCTTTAGTCTGAGGGTGGTGAGACACTGGAATAAGTTACCCAGAGAAGCTGTGGATGCCCCATCCCCGGAAGTGTTTAAGGCCAGGTTGGATGAGGCTTTGAGCAACCTGGTCTAGTGGGAGGTGCCCCTGGCCGTGGCAGGGGGGTTGGAACTAGACGGTCTTTAAGGTCCCTTCCAACCCAAGCCATTCTATGATTCTATGAAAAGAAGGGCACTGCTGCGGGTTTCATCCAACATCTTTTAGACACAGAGTTACCCCTGGAGATACCTGTTTCTCTCCACTGAGAAAGGGAATATGACCAACTACCTTTGCCTAGATAGCTTAGCTTTTTCATCCCAAGGGTGTTAAATACATTTTCATCATATACTTGTGGCCAGTATTTCCATGGTGAAAGTTATTTTTATGTAGTATTATGCAACGAAAGGATTTGTAAAACACAACATGAGCTATTTCAAAAGCGTAAAGTGTTTGCCCTATTCATTTTTTCTGATGCCTTGGAATTTTGTGGAGAGAAAAGGACAGATGAGGAAATGTTGCAGATGGAACGATGTACTTCACTCATAGAGAGAAGCAGTGATGCATTTACTGATATAAAACAGGGATTTAACAAAGTTTGATAGCAAATGCGACAGTGTTTTAACAAGATTCAATGGCAAGGCACACTTGATTATTTAGTGCATCAAGGACAGAGTCAGACAGAACTGTCAGGGAGGCCATCCCATTGAGTCAAGGTTCAGAAAAGATCTCCTTGCTTTCTAAACTGCTTCTCAGAGAGGAGTCTTGGTGTGACTGGATCCAATCCTAGTCCCAGACTTGGTCAATGGTTTATATCTAAAGGATTATATATGTGCAATCAATCCTTTATATTACTTAGCTAAGATTTCAAAGTTTACCATGCTATTAGTCACTTACCAAGGATCTATTGTGGCCAGGAATCTCTCGATCTTGAGAAGCAACCTCGAGGGCATCCCTGCTCAAGGGGAGATCCTGGTGTGCAGCCCGCTGCCATACAGCAGAGCTCAAAGGGCTCTTGGGCTGTTCAGTATTTATGGGGGTAAGATGATTGACCTATAGTCATATTTGCATATTGACCACAGTACCAGTATTGTGGTTAGGTGGGCACATTGCTCAAGTTAGCCCTTGGCTACTGTGTTGTTATTTGTCTCCGCAAAACCACATTTAGCTGGATGCAGCCATCACGACTAGATGCACCCATGGGTGGTTATCGCTTGGGCAGTGTTAGGGGAGATAAAGGTCAGGTTGGCACCCAGGGGTAGGGGAAGCACCTGTCACAGCGAAAAGAACTATTTTGTGAGGTATAGAGAAGTGTGTGAGATAGGTGGTCTCCTACAGACAAGTACTGAAAGTGACAGTGCAGTTGATAAAGACTTGATGTGCTTAAAGACCTATTTTTTACCCTGATGACTGATGCTTTTAGTGTCATTATAAGTGTTTTGTTCTAGTGGTATCTTGGAAAATTTGTCATTTGTGAAAACTATTGTGCTGCACTTTGTGCAAATCTAGATCAAAAATAGATCCTATACCAAAGTACAGTTTAAGACAAATAAGAAGATGGCTAGTTTTGATCCTATGGGAGGATTATGCTTTGAAACCACTGCCCTAAGGCAGTATGGCACATGAATATTGGTATGGCTAATAGATTATTGATATAGAAATAGCAAGTAATATTGCATACTTTATTTAAGTAACTCACCAAACATGTTCCAAGCTGCTAGTTATTTTATCATTATTTACTTAGGTTTGCTTAGTGTACAAAGGTCTCCCTTGCTTTTTCCTGTTATGAACACGTAATACACAAACTGGCCTATTCATGTTTAATACATTAAACTGGTGGTATATTACTGGAGCACATCCAAACTGCTCCAAAAGATACACAAACATGTATGTTAGACCTGAATCGGAGGATTGTCCACAACTTTCTTGTGTCTTGGCAGATTTTGTATCAGGAACCTGGTGAGAAAGTTGGTCCATCTTTTATCAAGTTTCATGGAACCATACCATTTTCTGCCATTTTATGGTGCGAATTCAGCTGTGAATTTGTGGTAGAGGAATGAATTCCTTTCAGAACATGAACAAGACAAAATGTGTTTTTGTTGTTTTGTGCCAGTGGGCAAAAATAAGTACTATTGCTATCATGATTGTCTCTCTAGAATGCCAGGCAATTTATGAAGAGTGGATCACAGGGAGAAGAAAACAAACTGTATTACCGTGTTCCAAAACTCGTTGTAGATTTTGTAAGGTTTAAGGCTTTTAACTGGCAACTAAGGCTTTGAAGTATGTTTTTTTGTTAGAGAAGTGTGATGTCTGATTGAAACTCTGAAGGTTTATTAATGTTGTTCGGTAGGTAGCCATTTTGCTAGTGAGTATATACCCCCATTAAACTCTTGATATGCCCAGCAGCAAAGGACAATACTGTTGAACATCTCTGGAGGATATGTAAGCAATTTGATGTATGAATGTTTTCAAAAACGGCAAACTAGAAAAATATAAATGATACCTTTGTGTTGACTTATAGCCTGCCATCCAAAATATGGTTTAAGAATAACGTGGTCTGTGTGTAAACGTTCAAAGACACCAAACCTTTGTATGTAAATGGGGAATGATGACTGTTTTCTCCACAGAGGCTGCAGATTCGTTCACACTGGTGGAAGCTTAAAAAGAGTAGGGACACAGAGAATCACTGAGCCCAACAGGGCCATTACCTAAGTCACTGTAGTAGCCTGATCTAGAGTGTTGAAGTGACATTTCAGAGGCAACTGAGAGGATATGAAGCTTGTCTTCATTTGGCTATTGAAGTAATGTAAGCACCAATGTGTGCATTTCAGCTTCTTTGTACTTGCTGTCAAGCCTCAAGAAAGTTTGAAGAGACCTTATGGGGAGTAGGAGAAAAAGGTTAATGGAGGTTAACATGGACGTTATTTGTAGTTCACCTATCTTACTTCTTTCCCTCAGTTGTGGTGCATATCTAGGTAAGGCAGACAAAGAAAATATCCAGGTTGGAGGATCAGGCAGGTAGCTTTCCATTAGAAACAACCACACAAAAACAAGCAAATAAACACACGTTCTTCTGTCATTCCTCACCATTCTTCCTGTTTAGCTTTGCAAATTGGCATCCAGAATCTGTAAGTGTTCTTTCCTGTCTTCTCCTTAAGTGCTTAAGACCTACCTTATCTCTGGAGCGTTAGTACCTGACGATGCAGTGGCTGGTAATGCCAGCTCTTGGGTGTGCCCATTCAGTTGTGTTAGGAAGAGTGATTAGAATGAAAAAGCAATCAGTATGCTGTTATGAGAGGGTTTTAGGTGGTCTTTATGAGGTTTTCTCCTAGTAACACTCATCTATTCAGATGGTAATCTGTCGAACTGCATTCCAACCAAACTTTAGGGCTGAAACCTGAGCTTCCCTGCTCTCATCTACTTGCAGGCATGGGGGACAGGAGAATGGAAACAATACAACTTTTGGGCTGTATTTTACTGTCTGGTCACTGGGTGCCTTTGGAAGAAGGTGGAAGTAGTCCACTTTGTTCTAAACCTAACAATAGTGGCCCATGCCTCTAACCATAGAAACAGGAGAAATGGAAGAGGCTGGATCATGCACAAAATCCACCAGCTCGTGCTAGCCTCTGGATCAGTATGGGAGAACCATGGAGCTCTGGTGGGAGAAAAGCAATAAAGGGCAATCAGTTTTCAGAATCTGAAGCTTGAGTAAAGGCCAACAATTAGGATGTTAACTATTACCAGAATATAACATCATAGAATAGTTTGGGTTGGAAGGAACCTTTAAAGGTCATTGAGTCCAACCCCCCTGCAATGACCAGGGACATCAGCAACTAGATCAGGTTGCTCAGAGCCCCGTCCAACCTGACCTTGAATGTTTCCAGGGATGGGACATCTACCACCTCTCTGGGCAACCTGGGCCAGTGTCTCATCACCCTCATTGTAAAACATTTCT
>VFFE01007649.1:297023-311931 GCA_008921705.1 Burhinus oedicnemus
CATTAAGTACTGAAAGGTCGCAATAAGGTCTCCCTGGAGCCTTCTCTTCTCCAGACTGAACAATCCCAACTCTGTCAGCCTGTCCTCATAGCAGAGGTGCTCCATCCCTCTCATCATTTTTGTGGCCCTCTCCTGGACCTGCTTCAACAGGTCCATGTCTTTCCTGTGCAGAGGGCTTCAGAGCTGGACACAGTATTCCAGGTGGGGTCTCATGAGAGCGGAATAGAGGGACAGAATGACCTCCCTCCACCTGCTGGCCAAGCTTCTTTTGATGCAGCCCAGGATACAGTTGGCCATCTGGGCTGTGAATGCACATTGTCAGCTCATGTCCAGCTTGCCATCCACCAGTACCTCCAAGTCCTTCTCGGCAGGGCTGCTCTCAATCTCTTCATCCCCAAGCCTGTATTGATACTGCAGGTTGCCCCAACCCAGTTTATTAGTAAATTTGTTTGCTTATTAGTAAATTTGAAAGAGTGTGTTTGTGTGTGCTAGATGTGTATGCAAAAGTCTTGCACTAATATCTGTTATGTGATCTTGTTATCCTTTTTCCTTCTTACTCTGAAAGATATGTCAGCAATTTGAATTTATAGGATTCTACATTTGTACTATTTAAATTCACTTGACAGTGGAGTGTTTTAGTCTGGCAAGTCTCTTAATATACCTCTTACTATAAGGTGGAATTTAGCTGAGGCTGAAAAAGCAGTCTGCACTTGAAGCATGCTTTGAGTTTAGCAGAAAGTAGCAGGCAAAAGGTGTTTAAGTCTATTGTTTTCTATGGATCTTCTAATATTGCCCATTCAAATTTTCTGTGTCATGGGTGTTGAGGATGCTTGGTTCCAGGTTTACTCCAAAACAGGTTGCAGAAATATGCACCCTAAAATCTAAAGAACCACGAGTGCTATTGCCTCTTAAAGGGATAATTAGCTTGAGTACAAGTTGTTAGAAATGTCTCTCTGAATCACTAACAACACAGTGCTCTTGACTCTCTCCCAAGTCAGAAATCTCTCCACTTTACTTGGTCATGCAGTGTCAATATGATGCCATAACATAGTATGGGCTAAGTTATATTTCTTATGTTGAAATCCAGTTGTAGCAGTTGATGGCTGTCATAAATATCAGTCTATCAGCTTAATTCATGAATATGTTCTTCCTTCATGTATTATGCACAACTCAAATACTGTGTGTATGAATCTAAGGGAACATTTACTTAAGTAGCCCTATTATTGTTCAAATGACTGTGAATATTAATGTTCCCTACTTCTAAAACTTTAAAAAATAAACAGGCTTTAACTTGGCCTTTGTTTCTGCCATATGCAACAAGTTCCAATAGCTTCATTAACCTATGGAAGATGTTTATAGATTCTCATGCAATTGCTTTGCTCCCTTGCCCCTCATTTCAGTGTACTCTTAATGAGGATTAGCTCACTACTTTATGCTCTGAATGTCAACTGTTCTAAGTTCTGCTGCCCAGGACTGAAAATAAGAGAAGATTATTTACTTTTGATAGATAGTTCAAACAGTGCCCTACCCAGCATTTGCTCAATGCTGCTAAAGGTTTCTCTAAACTACTAGTGAATATAACCCTGTTTGACCTTGCTGGGCTCACAGGATTTTTTTCTTCTCATCCCTACCCCAACTCTTACAAAAATGCTATGCTATTCTTGTCCTTCGCAACAGTTTTTTACAGGTCTCAAGTGCTATATAGCCCAGTGAAATTTTCTTCACACTTGGCTCTCTGTGGTGTTGTTGGTGTATTTTCTTTCTTTCTTTCTTTCTTTCTTTCTTTCTTTCTTTCTTTCTTTCTTTCTTTCTTTCTTTCTTTCTTTCTTTCTCTCTCTCTCTCTCTCTCTCTCTCTCTCCACACACACATTCTGACTTTGATCTCCATTTGCTTTATGTCACTGTTTTCTCTTCTTATCGTAGTTTGGAAACTATGTCATGTCTGTCATGTCAGACAACAGTTACTTTTCCATAATCATCTACCCAGCCTATCTGATACTGGCAGTACAGTGGCTTTTTCATTGACTAATTTGTGGTCATTTAGTAGTCTATGTCTAAGCTTTATGATTTAGTTGTTTTTATCTTAGACCCCTATAATAATCATATCTCTTGCCAAAGGTGTGATTATTTCCTTTTTCCCCTTCAAAATTGGGGGACCAGGTCACCAGCCTTGCATTGATCATGGACTTTTTTTTTGTTCTGTGATCTTCTGTTTCATATACTTTACTGTAAAACATAGGATCTATGTATTACATTTTGTGTAAAATTCAGCACTCCGCTGATTACTGAAATAAAGTAGGTTCAGAGACAGCTTCTTCTTCTGAATATACCAAAAACTGCTAAGAAGACACAAAGTACCAAAGAAATAACTACTCCATTCTGCAAGCCTTCTCGATTTCTAGTGCTATATGCAAGTGTAGTTTAAGCCTCTGCAATTGTCCTTTACCATATTTGGCAATTTTGATAGGGCTTTTCATAACTTTTTGCTTTTCTTTTGGGTACTTCCTTAACTGTGGATACAACAGCTATTGCAGTTGATCAGAACTGAGGATTTTGACAGAATTATGATTCTTCAGTTACAACTTATTCCCTATACCTGCTTGACTGTGAGTAATAATGTCTGATATTAGCGAATCTGCACATATTGTGTACTTATAAGGCAGACCAGTTTCAGGTTTTGATCTACTAAATCTATTGGCATGGGTTTTTTCTGTCTGAATCAACTATCTTTCATTTTTTGTGGTTAGAATGACAAGGCAGTGGAAAATCCATTCTAGGTATTTAGCAGGTGATTTATAAGCACTCAGTAAATAATGGTAGGGCCTGGCTTTGAAGTATATGTGTTTGCCAAACCTATTGCTCCCAAAGAAATTTAAAAGGTTACAGAAAAAAGGAGACAGACAGAAAACTAGCAAGCGTGAGGGAAATAAGTATCATTGGGTGGGAAAAATAGAGGCATATGTTGCTTGACTTGGGATTACATTATTTTTTAAATTATTATGGAGAGCCCTCTGTTCAGTGTTGTCACCCTTTTTTAGTAGCTATTAGTAAAACATCAATTTGCATTCTCCATAGTTCAGCCAGGTTCACAAAAAAGTAGAACTCCTCAGAGACTTTGTAGCATTCCTTCCTTTAACATTTACACTAACTCCTGGAAAGTGCCCTTGTGTATTACTCTGTAATTGTAGTTTGAAGGAGCTGAAATATCAAACTGAGGTTAATCTTCTGTTAAGCTGTTAGCTGCATATAAGAATTAAGAATCTAAATGTTGTGGGTTTGGGGTTTTGCTTTTTTTTTTTTTTGGTTGTTTGTTTAAAGTTCTCCATTTCAGTGCTTAATGAAGAAAATAGCTAAAAGCATTTCAACAAGGTAACCAAAACTGAAAATGAACTTGAGGAGTCTTCAAAATTCTGTTGCTGACTAATTAGATTTGCCATAAAAGCATCCTGATATTATTCTCTGCCATAACTAAAAGCACTAATAAAATATGAAGACTGACAATTTCCAAGATAATATGTTTGAAATGCAATCACAAGGCCTTCATTCTCTGATC
The DNA here is from genome assembly GCA_008921705.1 of Burhinus oedicnemus. NCBI lineage: Eukaryota > Metazoa > Chordata > Aves > Charadriiformes > Burhinidae > Burhinus > Burhinus oedicnemus. The sequence goes on from VFFE01007649.1 coordinate 300,577, forward strand.
TGTTCATGTACAGAGTTTCCCTCTGTTGTCGTGTCTGTTTAATCCTTTATTCACATAGCTTTGACCCTGCTAACCTCTGGGATCCAATTAACAACTTGTAGTCAGTGTTTCGGCTATGGTGGGAGTACCTTGAAGAGATAGCTCATTAGAGCTGCTTTAGGATGTTACTGCATACACAGAACAGGGAGGACCAGCCATCAGCCCATGGGCTATTTCTAGCCCAAAATGTTTGACTCAGCTTGCTTCTGCTGATTTTCCACGTTCCTCCAGATAAGCCTCAGGAGCAGGCTGGCAAGGTAGCTTCCAACTTTCCTAATATACCTGTGCTTCCTCTTGATGATATGATGTATGCATTTATTGTCTTGTGACTAGGGCTTTTCCCCTGCCAATGGTGCCATACAGAGGTGGGTTGTCATTGCTAGCACTATTCACCAGGATGCATTTTCCTATGTCATCTGGGCCATCAGACAAGAGGACAACTGGGAGGTGGCTGTTGTCATATCATGACAGCAGAGGTCAGCTCTCTGCGAGAAAAAGTTTCAGATGCAAGGGTGGTGCAGTTGGATCTGCACATGTGCAGTTTTGGGATGCACTGAATTTACACTGTATGTAGATTGAATTGTCCTATTGTCATGGTTTGGGCTGGGCTGGCTACTTATTTATGCAGTTTAATGTCTCCTTGTGGAAGAAACCTGGGCTTTGTAGCTGTTATAGCAAGGAGGTTGGGGTCCAGTGGTGCATACTGATAGTGAAGCTACTTTAACAGAGCTCTTGGCATCTCTGTTACAGGGGTGACACTTGCTGATATAGAGTCTAGGGTGATTACAGTGAAATGTAAAACAGGAAAAAGGACACAGGGTGAAGGTATATCATCTTTATACCCTGAAGGATGGCACAGCCTCTTTGGTTGTGGTAACAGACACCGAAGTAAACTGCAGACTGTCCTAGTTCGACTTAATGCACAGGTATGGCTTCACAGCAAGTGTTCTGCATGAATCCTAAGGTGGATAACCTTCTTCCTGTTCTGTTCTCTTTCTCAACCAGTTACCTTTACTGACACCTCCAGCTCAACCTTTTACTTCAGATGTCAGTGCTGCCCACCCATTGGGAGTCTTTATACTCTAGGATTACACAGATTTCTACTTAATCAGGTATTGGTTTATGTCATTCTGCAATTGAATTTATTCTTTTGTGGTTGAAATGATTATTCCAGTTATGTGTGAGCTTTGAGGAGGGCACCCATAGAGCTGGTACTTCATAGAGGATTAATTTCATCATAATTTAAAGGAGTTTCATGTAGATGTCTGCACTAAAACAAGTTTAGACTCCTTTTATAGTGAGTAGAGAGAAATGAGCACTTCAAAATTCATTTGCTATTTTAGATGAACATTCTTGAGAATGTTCTATTTCTTTTCTGTTTGGTATAAAATATCTAGTAGGAATTGGATAGTGAAGAACATAAATGTCTCCAGTATATCAGATCATATATGTCATGCCTGTCCCTAGCTGATCTCTTGTTCTCTTACATTTTATGTTTATGAGAGCCAAGTCACAATGAAGAAAAACTTATCTTTGAATTCTCTAGTGTATGTTTGTGTTCTCCAATTAAATTGTTAATTAAATGTTGTATGCTCACATTTATTAACTGTGCTGCTGCACACTTTTATTTAAGTAACAGTAGTTATCCAACTTTGTTTTATCTGCATATGGTTGCATCATACATTTATAGTTTATTAAAAATAATCTAACCAGTTTAAATTTCTCATTGGGCATGAATAAATCATTAACATGGTTTCCCAGTCTTTAACTGTGAGTCACACAAGTGCAGCTAGCGAGAGAACTGTTTGATTAAGAAATGTAAAGTCAAGTGCTATGCCAGTGATTTTTTTCCTCTCACCATTATTTCAGGCAAAATTTTCTTTCTGGCATTATTTATAGTTAAACCTGGAGTAATTAATTAAATCAATGTAATTACTTATGGAAAAAAGTACTATCAACATAAGTAAAGATGCAAAAATCTGGCTATTCTGGAACTGCAAGTTTCTCCACTTGATGTATTCAATGGCTCATCAAGATCTTCACTGCTTTTCAAACTTCTTCAAATGCACAATGTCACTGCTTATGCATGAGAAGAACAAGAAGTTCACCTATTTGTCATATGTCTGTTTCTGAGAAATTTAAATAGCCCTCCAAAGAACAGAAGTTCATGATAATGGTAGACTTCAGTTATTGAGGAAAAACAGCGTGACAGGTCACAGCAAGCCTAAATGGCATTGCAAAGCCACACTGACAGCTTTGGTTTTGTTTCAGAAGGTGAAGGAGGTACAGAATGCGACTATTTTAGGTTATATTCTCACTCCAGAGGGAGACTGTATGGAGGTTAAGCGACCTATTAATGTGTTGGAATTTGTTGTATTTGTGAAATGACAGTGCTCACAAGCCCATGGAAAGAAGTAAAATAGCAGAGTAAAGTTAATAAACATTGGTAAAATCAGTCTTTTGGAAATGACAGATAGGGTCTCTTGGGAAAATCATCTAAGTAATAAAGCTCTCTCTTCATACCTTCTCTAAATATGTTATGAGAAAATGGAATGTTAAAATAACGGTAGCAAGCTATCCTAGTGTAGGAGAAGGGATATGAAGCATATGGAGAGGTTGGGGGGTTTTGTTATTTTGGGTTGGCTTTGTTTGTTTTTGTGCTTTTTGGTTGGTTGGGTTTGGGTTCTGTTTTTTTCAGTATTTCCACAGTGCTGCCTGTGGAATACATTTTGCCTCAATACATTTTGTGTGCTCTTTTTGAGTTCCTGGCAGTTCACCTTTCCTCTGTCATTTCTCAAATGTAATCAGTAATGATTGAGAAGGTACTTCCCTCACTTCTTATGTGCTCAAGGATAATTTTTCTGCACCAGGATTGTATTTGAGGGGCAGAAGAATGGTTAAAGACAACAATAAAGAGATAGTATAAGCAAAGAGATAATATAGGAAAGCAAACTAACATGTAAAATGCCTAATTGGCAAGGAAGATTAAAAGATTCTAATACATTCGTGGAAAACTGGGAGAAATAAAGGAAAGTATCTATCACTCATCAAACTGGAAGAGCGAATGATAGCATTAAAGCCTTTGTTTTGGCTTTCAGAATAAAGATACATTGTAATTAGATTTCTAAAGTATTTATTTTTAATACAGGCAGAGAAAGAATAGGTTTAAGAGTCTTTAAAGAAAGAATAATTTTAAGACTCTTTCATTAACTTGGATGTTTTTAATTGGCAAACTCCAAAGTATTTTTTTTTTCTCAAGGGCTTAAAAAAGTGTGAGGCACTTTTTGAATCATTAATTACTTTTGAGAAATGATGGAGGACAGGTTAGCTCCTAAGGGACTGAAGAAGAACAAACAGTATATAGCAAATGTAGTTTAAGGGTGAGGATAAAATGAGCACAAGATGCAGTACTAGGGAAGAAAAAAAACTCTAAATGAATTATGAATCAATTTATAGGACCTAGAGGATAATTAAATAAGAAGAAAGCAACCAGATGAATTTGACGAGAACAAATTGCATCAAAGAAATCTGTTTACTTTCTTCAATGGAAAGTCATCATCTAGTGGATAAAGACAGGGAGAGCAGTCACTGATATTTTATCCTGGTAAGAATGTTGATGTCATCTTACGTGACATGAGCAAACAAACTGACCAGGTGAAACTGTTATGCAGTATATGTGCAACTGGCCGATCCCCTGCCCACCACCCCACTATCTGTGCTTTTCTCTCAAATGGAAAGGGCATTCAGTAGGGTCCTGCAAGATGTTCCTTCTAGCTCTATCTAATGTTTGCAAGTTCAGTTTTGCTGATAGAATAGAGCATATACTTACAAAATCTCTGGATTTCACAGTGTAATATTTTAAATATTATAGGAAAATACCAGAATAAGCTTTGAGAAATTATGAACTGAATAATCACTGCTACTGTAGTGGAAGATCCCAGGATTTCCAGCAGATGGCTAACCACATGTCTGGAACAACAAAAAGGTCAAATAAACTTTTCTTCTTGTTGTAGGAGGAAAATCACAGATCTTAAGCTGAAATGAAGTAGCAGGAGTTTTGCTTGTAACACATGGAAGTTACTTATTCTCTGACGTGGCTGAAACCCTGAACTTGAATAGCGTGTTAAGTTTTAAGCATCATCCTTGAAGAACTGTATAGGGAAAGTGAAGGATGTCCAGAAGAAAAGAAATCCAGCAGGTCTGGAAAACATTGGAAACCATGAAAGAATTCAGCTCTGATAAGTTTAAAAAGAGAAGAGTATGATCTCTTTTGCAAGATGCACAAATCCCTAATAAAAAGATGAGAATTACTTCCCCACACCCGAGTAGTACCAGAAGAAAAGACAAATAATTTGTAGATGTTGTTAATGAATGAGGAAACCACTTTTAAATGATGAGGCTCGTAAAACACTGGAATAGCCTACCAAGAAAGATAGTGGAACCTCCTTCAGCTCATGTTGGATGGAGTCAACAAATTTGATATTGGTCAGAGATTATCTACATGAGCTTCCTTTCCTGCTGGAGGGCAGATTTGTGGATCTTGACATCTCTTCTAGCCCTGCTTTACTATGTTCTTTCTTATTCACAGCTCTAAATGTGCTTCTTCCCTTTCAGGATAAGCTCTGGTTAGTTAAAACTACTGACAGAACTTTTGTAATGAGAACAGTATGTTCAATAATTCAGAACACAGAATGACTTGTGTGGGATGACTGCAGGTACATTGCCATTGCAGTCAGCATTTATGCAGGAAAATAACTCATGTTGTCAAAGACTCCATGGAGATTTGGTAAGAAGTTAATAACCAACTACGTAATTTTACCTAAATATTAAAGACAGATAAATATCAATGGAATAGACAATGGAAAAATATTTATTAGATTTGGATTTGACTTTTTCCTTCCATTATTTTTGCCATACAAAAGAGTAGCATAAAAACTTGATAAAATGTTTTAACCTGTATTTTGCTATCTATTGCTGATATTGAGTATTTCTATCTGAATTTAGGTCAGGTGAGTATACAGAAAGAAATAGAACTTAAGCTTATTTAACGGTATTACTACTATGTTTTGCATAATTTGTTTTGGGTTTACATTTCTGCTATAGCAATCTTTAATGAAAATGAAAATTTCAGGCATATATTAATCTATTGTACTAGCCAGCTAGAAATAAATCCTGAAATATTGGGCTATATGCAGTAATCTTTCTTTTTCCCTTGATATTCCAATTGATTTGGAGTGTGCTGACTTCAAATTAAAAAAAAAACAAACCAAACCAAAAAAAAAAGCACTTTTGTGAAGATTCTAATGATATTTCTGAGACCTACTGGTTTAAAAAAAGGTAGGGAAATACCAGAGAATTACACTGAGGATAAAAAATATACATAAGTACATCTTAAAATTTCAAGCACATCTACAATTCCTGAAATAACTTGAAGAACTGTCTTTTCTGTCAGTCTGCTGGTTTTATACAGGAGATAATGTTCTAGGCATCTATTGCAAATGCTAATATTAAGTATTTTTCTTACAAGAAGAAACTACAAGCTATTGGGCAGTTTTCATACTAATGATACAGGCTGTGACTGCTTACATATTTGGATTTTATATCACTTTACCATCTGGACTTGTAAATAATGTCTGTGTCTCTACAGAAATAGAGAATAAGAAAACTCCCTTTGAAGGTGATTTGTTGTTAACCAATATTTTTCAAAATGCTCTTACCAAATAAATACAGTCAGTTCATGCCATTTCACCCCAAGGCTGCCAAATCCACCTGGAGATATTCACATTTTAGGGTCAGTTGTGAGGTAGAAATCAATAAGAACTCAGTCCGGTTCATTTATCTTCTACTTCTCCTTGACTCATCAGCTTCATGAGAAAAAAAAAGAAAAAGAAAAAAATTCTCTCCTTTGCAATCTTCAGAAGCAGTACCTTCTCCAGATTATCCCAGAAGCCTAAGATCTGGGCCATCAGTCTATTGGCACTTCAACGATAACATGTCTTTTGGGAACACTTTATTGCAAATGGGATTAAGGACATTTTTCTCTTTAAAACCACACACCTAGTGAGCCCGAATATATATTTCAGTTTCAGAAAAGTCTGAAGAACCTTTGTATGCAGTCCCGCGGCTGCAACTTGCTCACCGGTAGATTGATGTAAGGAGCTTAATAATGTAACTATACTCCTGTGTAAAATAGCTAACGGAAGCCCTTTTTCAATTGTGTTGTAAATGTTGTCTTCAGAAATGCCAGGCTCTGTGTTATTATAGAAAGGGAGGAAACCCAATGGGATGTAAAACTTACTCGTACTGAATGTTGTGAGGGAGCGGATCCCATTTAGCAACTTTTCTTTGTGCTGTGCAGCACTCTCCTCTCCTAGTGCCTCAACAGATTGTTAAGGTGTTGTCCAAAGTGCACAGAGTAACAGGCATTTTACCCTTGAACAATACATATGTAAGGAAGTTTCCTCTACAGACTTGTTGCATTGGTACTAATACCTTTGGAAATTGAGGGGGGGGGGTGTGTATGTAGGTAGGATTACTTTTCAATGTTTATTAGGTGGTTCTAGTCACAAAAACTTCAGAAAAAGCAAATGGTTTTTAACCTGGAGGTGTGCAAGGTTTACCACCTTCTCAGTCTTTCTGTTAGAGAGGTAGTTGTATTGTTACTGTACTTATTTAAGTGGACTGTCTGACTGCCAATCTATTTCATCTCCTTAGTGTTTTTTTTTTAACCTTGTCTCAAAGAATAGTTTAGGGAGATTAATACTTGTCTCCCAGACCCAGTTAGAAGATCTCAGTACTTTGAAATTTTCCTTCACTTTAGATAATTCTATGCTGTTGTCTACTTGTCCTTTTCAGACTTCATTTCTCTATAACCGCATCTATAGAGGACAGCTAAATATAAGATCTTCTTCATCTGTTACTCTTCTGCATATTTACCTACAATGCCATCTTTATACTTCTAATTTTCTTTTATTTTTGATGGATTCCAAGCTTCTGGTGTTAATTTTGGGTCTGGGTTCTAACCCTGAAAGCAGCTAGTGACTCAGCCAACGTATATGAGAGAATTAATTTTGATTCTGAAATTGCAGAATAATTGGTGTTTTGGGGGATGTACGTTTATAGGTATTTTTCAAGAGGCTACCATGGTTCCCAGGCGTTCTCTCAGTACTTTGTGGTACAAGTTTCCTTTAGTCCCATCAACACCTTGCCCAGTAATAGTAGCAACTGAGGAGTTTACATAAATGCAGGTTCAAAAAGGCACCCACCCACTCCCCCCCTGCTCTCCAAATCCATGTAAGGATTAGCATTATTTGCAACCCAGTCCCATTCAGAACCTTGCCACCAGGCATCCACTTCATCACATAGCAAACAGAGGTTTTGCCTAAAGTGAAATGCAGGGGAGTTAATTACTGAATAGATTTGTCATTAGATAGGGTGATCATTAGTTTAGACAACTTGCTGTAAAGCTTTTAAAAATATTGCATTCATACCTTTGCTGGAGATGCTTTGAACCTGTCTTTCAATCTGATATAAATTGTTGAAATCAGCCACAGAGGCTTATTGGGAAAAAAAACTCTACAAAATCTTTGCACGGAGGAGAGATATCTACCATGTAAACAACTATTTGAAAAAGTTTGAAAAACTTTTTCATTGCAGGGTAAGAGCTGTGCCAGAAGTTATTTGCCAACCATATTTGTTTTGGCTAACATGGTGGCATATTGGTGTAAGTGACTGCATGCTGGCTTCTACAAAAACTCTATGCATGCATCACAGAAATCTCTTCAAATTCTCTAGGTTTTCACAATTGGGACTGTTTCTTTTAGTTACGTTCAGAGTTGGACTTAATTTCTCATTGTGCTGTTCCAGTTAATGTTAAAGCCTGTTTATGTTTTGAAAACACATCGTGTTAGTTAGTTTTCCTTTCAGATAGTGATATTCAAAAGAAGCTTGGCCAGCAGGTGGAGGGAGGTCATTCTGTCCCTCTATTCCACTCTCATGAGACCCCACCTGGAATACTGTGTCCAGCTCTGAAGCCCTCTGCACAGGAAAGACATGGACCTGTTGAAGCAGGTCCAGGAGAGGGCCACAAAAATGATGAGAGGGATGGAGCACCTCTGCTATGAGGACAGGCTGACAGAGTTGGGGTTGTTCAGCCTGGAGAAGAGAAGGCTCCAGGGAGACCTTATTGCGACCTTTCAGTACTTAATGGGGACTTATAAGAAAGACAGGGACAAACTTTTCAGCAGGGCCTGTTGGAATAGGACAAGAAGTAATGGTTTAAAACTTAAAGAGGGCTGATTCAGACTAGCTAGATGGAAGAAATGTTTTACAATGAGGGTGATGAGACACTGGCCCAGGTTGCCCAGAGAGGTGGTAGATGTCCCATCCCTGGAAACATTCAAGGTCAGGTTGGACGGGGCTCTGAGCAACCTGATCTAGTTGCAGATGTCTCTGGTCATTGCAGGGGGGTTGGACTCAATGACCTTTAAAGGTTCCTTCCAACCCAAACTATTCTATGATTCTATGATTCTATGATTCTATGATTCTATGATTCTATGATTCTGTCTTTGGTATTTGCGCCAAGGGGACTAAGATTTGGTAAGTGACAGTTATACGTCTGGAAATCCTTTGATTTAAATTATTGTCTCTGGATTTATGCCTTGATAGATTGTTTTCCTTAAAATACCTTGTTAATGTGTTTAAGATGGTTAAACACTGTGGGCCACGTACAGTCTACAGAGGATGACTGGCCTCCTTTTATGTGAAGTGGGCTGGAGAAAGAGAAAGAGAGGAAGAAACATTTGGTTAGTGTGGTTGGCAGCCATGGGCTGGTTTCTGGATGTCCATTGTGATTGTGGTCTTGTGTGTCTCCATCCTGTTCAACCTCTGAGAGCCTTTAGGCAGCACTGCTGACTTACTGCCTTTTCTGTCTGTGTTGGGATGACTGAGGGCTTCAGATCAGTTCTTGATCTTCCTGCACTCATTATCAAATGGCTTTGATCTGTCCTTTGTTTTAGACTGTCCTTTGTTTTCCTACTCTACATGTTACTGAGAAACCATGTGTAGAGAGATGTGCTGGGACCTTTATGATGGGCTGTGTCATCAAAACTTGCCATCCTTTTATCCCTTTCTCTTCATACTCCTTCTGGTGATTCCACACCCACGCACTCTCCATTTCTAGCAACTTTAACATTTCTATTACAAACCTCTGTGCAGAGTCAGAAGAAATTGTCCATTTCCAATGTATTTGGCTGATGTATTGTGCAGTACAACTTGGTAGAGGTAGCTTAGCAGAAGTAGAATAGAAATTGCTAGGAGAGATTAGGGTTCTTTGAATTTCTTAATTCAAGAGCCATAAAAGGAGCCACAGACAGTCCTGTAGCTATTGGATGTACGAGGCCCTGAGAGACAGCTTTCTTTGCTACGCTTTTGGCAGTTTTCTTCTGTCACCAGAGAGCCTGTGGAGAGTGATACATGCAACTAACACCCCGTGGGAGCAGAGAACTGCCAAGAGCTGGTGCAAACACAGGAAGCAGCTGCTGGCAGCCGCCTTTATCTCTCTGTGAAAGTGAGATACCATGAGGTACCAGGAAATAGAAATCTTTGTCTTCTGAGCCTAAAAATACTTCAAATGCTGGAAGGTGGCAGGTCTAGCATTAAGACTTCCTCTCTCCTGCTATTGCCTTAAGACTCACTTTCTAGGAAAGAAGGAAGCAAACTCCATAAACAGAAATTGAGAAAGCAAACTGTAGCTGTCAACTCATCTGTGTTGCAGTGTTTAATGGAATTATAGATCTCAAGTGCTGACTTCCTCTTGAAAAATACTGTTGCTTTTGTGGGTCATGCTCCTGTACTCAGCCTCCTCCTCAGAAAAGTCAGAGTGTAGGGAAGCTTAAAAAAAGTAATAACAAAATAAAGTAATTAATTTAGAAAAAGCTGAAAGAAGAACAGAACAGCGAAGTGTCAATAGAACAGAAATACCAAAACAAGAGAGGGAAGACTGTGTGTACAAGTCATAAAAGAAGAGTAAAGACAAATGCAATGGTGAAGTCAGAAAGGGTAGGAAGACTGATATCACGAAAAAGATAAAAACAAGTGGGCAGTAAAGGTATTAATCCATGAAAGCGTTATAAAGTATGATGCAAGGACATTTGTGGTGATGAGGAGTAAGAGTCTAGAACAGCTATACCTACACAGCACAACACGGATACTTCTCAGGCTCTGAAAGCATTATAGCTACATCATCATGTGCCTGGGTTAATTAATGCAAGTGTGGCATGGTGCTGAGGTGGTGTCGTGGTTTGGGCCAAATTGGCCTAATCCGGTGGAACGACAGATGCTCTCTCTCTCCTGCTCCGCTCGGGAGGCAAGAGAGAGAGAGAAAAAGAGACTTAAGGGTTTAGAAGGATCTAAACTACTTTAATGAAATATTGATAATACAATAATAAAAAGAAAAAAAATAATGAAATATATACAAAACCGTATCAAGCTCCCAGGATGACAATCACGTCACCAGCAGGTGCTGGGGAAGTCCCAGACTGGACCCGGTGACGGACGGGAACTGGATTCCGGATCTGGATTCAGGATCGGGATCAAAGGCAGACGCAGAGACAGAGTCCTCCCAGGACGCCGGCCATTGAAGAAAGAGGGCTGACCCTTTGATCCCTCAGCTTTTATACTGAGCATGAGGCAGATGGGATGGAATACCCTTGTTGGTCAGTTTTGGGTCACCTGTCTTGTCCACTCCTCCCCGCAGGTGTGACCCCTCTACGCTTTTCCGCTTCCGACCCTCCAACGGGGCAAGTAACAAATTTGGCTGGCCTTGGTTGTTATAGCAATAAGTATAAGCAAGAGCCTCTCTGCATACCGTTCCTTGGCCTCAGTTATAAACATGGGTCTTATCACTCTGAGAGCGAACAGTTTTCTGCACAACATGCTGTTAATTTCAGCAGTTAGAAGAGGCCTAGCTAAAAAGAAAAGTTACTGAACAAAAATTGGTCCTGTTTTACCTCAAACCAGGACAGGTGGCTACCATGCTTCCAGGCCTGGAGCTGGCTAACTGGCAGATGGCGTGTCTGCATGGTGCTTTGAGCTACATCTGACAAGAGCAGAGGCCAATGTTGCCTGACCCAATCTAATACAAATATAAACAAGATGACTTGGAAATTACCTTTCTGCAGAGTTCAGGGGATAAGGAAGAAGAAAGAAATGAATAGGAAGAAAAGGAAGGAGGAGGAAAAGAAAAGTAAAGATAGGTAGTGGGGTTGGGTCCCTGGAGTAAGAAACAAGCAAAAAATGTGGTGCCTCCCACACGTT
>VFFE01007649.1:312997-457684 GCA_008921705.1 Burhinus oedicnemus
AAGTGTCAATAGAACAGAAATACCAAAACAAGAGAGGGAAGACTGTGTGTACAAGTCATAAAAGAAGAGTAAAGACAAATGCAATGGTGAAGTCAGAAAGGGTAGGAAGACTGATATCACGAAAAAGATAAAAACAAGTGGGCAGTAAAGGTATTAATCCATGAAAGCGTTATAAAGTATGATGCAAGGACATTTGTGGTGATGAGGAGTAAGAGTCTAGAACAGCTATACCTACACAGCACAACACGGATACTTCTCAGGCTCTGAAAGCATTATAGCTACATCATCATGTGCCTGGGTTAATTAATGCAAGTGTGGCATGGTGCTGAGGTGGCTACCATGCTTCCAGGCCTGGAGCTGGCTAACTGGCAGATGGCGTGTCTGCATGGTGCTTTGAGCTACATCTGACAAGAGCAGAGGCCAATGTTGCCTGACCCAATCTAATACAAATATAAACAAGATGACTTGGAAATTACCTTTCTGCAGAGTTCAGGGAATAAGGAAGAAGAAAGAAATGAATAGGAAGAAAAGGAAGGAGGAGGAAAAGAAAAGTAAAGATAGGTAGTGGGGTTGGGTCCCTGGAGTAAGAAACAAGCAAAAAATGTGGTGCCTCCCACACGTTAACCCCAACAACTCACATCCTCCTGTCATTTCTTCCAGTTTACACTAGTCTTATGAAGCTTCCTCCTTGTGAAGGGCTTTGCAGTAAAGGTAAAAAGCAGTGCAAAAGGGATGGCAAATATTTAGCCTGGAACAACTCACAGTGGCACTGCTCTTCCTTCTGTGTGTTATAAAGAACTGTTGCTATTTTCAAGCTGAATATCACTCTCATTGTTGTTAGGAAGAACTATGACTATGGTGTTTGATATTTTTAAAATCCTTATAATATTGAGAGTTACTATAGCCCACTTATCCTGTCTTTTAGAGAGTGGAATCAAGACAGAGAAATAGATAGTTTGTTCAAGTTAAGAGCAGAAGTCTGCCACAGATAATATTTCATTCCACACCTCCATGGTCTTAGTCCACTTTCTCCTCAGTGGAGATCCATAGAGGCAGTTGTCCTCTCATCAATTCCCCAACCTAGTAATAAAAAATCCCAGATAACTCCAGTTCTTGTGTCACAAATTCAATATCCTGCCTAGCATGGGGATTCTGTGACTTTCTCCCACACTTGGATGAGTGCTATGGAGGAATGAAGCATGGTCCAAGCTAATGCCACAGCGAATGGAAATTCATGTGGCAGAACGAACTAAGTTAGCAACATAGTTTGGGTGCTGAATTAAATATTAAAGTGAGCGACACTGCTGCATACAGTTTGGACTGTCACGCATTGTAATATTTAATTCAGAAAGCCTTCTTTTTAAAGTTTCTTTAGTTAATCTTGGAGAAATAAAGGACAAAATCAAATGCTGGCCTGCTACATAAATGTAGGTAATAGCTTGATTCAGAGTTTCTTTCAGTTCTGTTGTGAAAAACTTGGCTTCTGAGCTGCAATTATAAGACTTTTTTTCCCCTGAAGCCTGAATCTTGGTGAAGTCATAAAAGCTGAGATTTCTTTTTTTATTACTTTTTTATTTTTCACTTTTAATTCAGTTAGTTTATTTTCCCAGTGATAGCTATCTGTAAATTTTCTGTCAATCACTCCAAAAGGTCCTTTTTTAAAAACGAACAGTTCCAATATTGTATGTGAAATATGCAGTGTTATAATTGTAATAATTCAATGACTCATTAAAAGTAAAAGTATTTCATCTGTAAATGTGAAGAAAGTGGAGTGTTGATGAACAAAATAGAAAAATTCCACTTATTTAAAGATGAATATCAGAAAATGTAAATTACGATACATATCTACATATATATATGTCATTTGAAAGAATGTTGCCTTGGTTACAGAATCAAACAGACAAATTTGAGACATACTAAATGTACGGCTGTAATCTTAGTTGTGTCGTTTTTTAATCCTTCCCCTCTATACTGAATGAGGTGGGGATGCAGAGGAAATTGTATGTGATTTTGTATCTGAAGATTGCATGTCAGTGTGTCTGTGCAAGGGGCAAAATAGCTGGTGAAGCATGAGAAATTCTGAAAGGGAAGAATAAATATATTTTAAGCTCAATTCTGCAGTCATAAGACCCTATCATGAGACCAAAGCTGAAGTTCTCAGCTGAAAGTATTCTTTTTCTGGTTCTGAATTTTGTGAGACAGGCTAACAAAAAATTACAACCAAGAAAATAATACAGAAAGCCTTTTCAGTGGGAACTTTACTGTATTTTCTCAATCACTGTTGTTAGCATTAATCTGTCCCTGACTTCTAGTTCTCTCCCCTTGTTTCACTTTAGAGAATGGTGCTTTATCTGTAAACTGCTTGTGGGAAACAACTATCTACAGCAACATGTATGTTGGATGCTGTTGTAATAGCTTTTACTTGATAGAGTTAGAAGTATTTTGGTTAGCTAGTCTTTTGGTATATGAATTTTTTTTTCCTCTTAAGCTTTTATTTTATTTACAAAGCAAAATGTTAGAAGGAAAACAATCTGAATCAATGTCATCCTCACGCTTTTGATTCCTGATCCCTTTATCTCAATATGAAAGGAGTATAGACAGAGGATCAACAATTTGACAAATATAATGTAATGTAAAATCATGTCTTGGAAACTACACCCTGAATGGAATCCTTATAACATTTTGCATGCACACAGATGCCACCTATATTTAAATCTTTTTTTTATCATATAAGCATGCAGTCTAGCTTCATTTGAAACCATATCCCTGAGCAAAAACGTTGCTGATTACCCTAGCTTGAAATGTGTGAAGAAGTGAATCCCCATGTATCTGAAAAATCAAATTCAGCTTTCCTCTTTCAACCTTGAGAAACTACATTAAACACATTGGAGATGTAAAAAATCTGCAACAAAGCAAATGAAGGCAAAGTTTGGCCCACAGAAAATAGGACAGGAAGAAAGGAAAAAAGACTTTTCGAGCAAGGCAAGAAGAATGGTGAATACTAGACTTAAAGGCAGTTTGTATTGCCCTTAATTTTGCAATACACAACAGGGAGTTTTCAACTAGAGAGGGCAATTCACATCTTTTTGTTAATGAGGAGCAGTTGAAATGAAGGACTTCCACCTATAACAGGTAGAATTTAAGGACTTGAATCTTAAACAGTGCTCTGAAAGGCCCACTGCCCAATTGAGAGAGCACTTCAAACTCATGAAGTTTCTACTGAGAAGTCCCTCCCTCTTATTCTGCTTTACACGTACAGAAATGTTCTGGTTTGCGAATCACCTAGGTTATGCCTGTCAAAATTGCCTAAGAGGTCTGGCCTGAGTAGAGGACTTAGAGCTGATATAAAGCACTAAGAAGTTATAAGTTACTATTGAAAAAGAAAAAGAAAAGAAAAAAAGAGAGAGAGAGAAAAGAAAAAAAGTGGTTTGTGACACTTCATACCGACTTTCTTTTATGTAATGGTGGTTAGGTCATTTGCCCAACAAGTGAAAGCCCTACGTTGCATGTCTTCCTCTGCTTATGGGTGTTTGGATCCATATTTTTAAAATCTCATTGACTAGTAATCTTTTGTTCTACCTGGATATAGTAACTTTCAGTCCCCATGTTCAACATGACGATGGGTTGTTATGCAGGTGAGAGCACTAAATTCTTGGGTTAAGAGGGACACTGAGCAAGAAGCAGCTTCATTCTTGAGTAAACTGAGTGGTTAATGCAGTTACCTAGGAGATGGGCATGTTCTTGCTTGCTCTCCCACTTCTTACTCTATTCTCTGACAGAATAGAGGTAGACGCTGACAGACAATGTTGTTCTGTGACTACAGTCTCAGTCAAGGTTCCTGGACACAAAGGCAACTGAGTTTCCCATACACTAGTGTGTTAACCCTTTCTTGCTGTTTAGATACTGATGACAGTCTTTTTGAGGTAACCAGCTTCAGTATAGGGTACTGTGAATTTTGAACTCCCAGGGATGAGCTGTTCCAGTTGTCTGATGCCTCAGAATGCTCAAATCTATAAAAATATCTCTTTTTAAAGCCAATGCTGTTCCAAATCTAAGTTATCAAAACTGCCACTTCTGAACAAGACAGTCAGAGGTGTCTAAGAAATCTGGGGTTGCAGTTGTCTAATTTGTAAACATCTTCGTCTTATTAAATCTGGTCTCGTTGACAGGAAAAATATTATTTATATATATGGGTTTGATTAAGCAGAAGATTGAGTTTCAAGCAGGACATTGAGAAATCCTTTTAACTTTCCCATTTTTTGCAAAAGAACTTTCCTCCTGTGATTTGTTGTGTCTCTGTGTCTTACTGAGAAGAGAAATCCTTGTTTATCACTGTTTTTTACTCAATGTTCCCAGAGGACTTGGGGTGAAAAATAAATTAAAAAGTATCTTCTTTATATGTTTTACTTACAGGAGTGATGATGCATCAGTTCTTGAGCCACAGAAGAGATGAACAAAAGATTTGTCTAATTTGTTTTCTTTTCAAATCTGCCTATATGACTCTATATAGATTGTAGTGTTCTTAAACTGTAGTCTGTGGGGACAAGGAAGGTAATCTATGATTAACATAAATGTGTGTCCATCTATCTTTCTATCTATCTATATGAAGTAACAGTATCATGACAGTGCTTCCAATTAAATGGTAATTATTCCCAACAGTCTCCATTGCTGTCTGGGGTCTTAAAAAATTTAGAAATATGTCTATAGCATTTCATAGATTAAAGACTTTCAGATGTCCTCACAAAACTGATGGTTAAACCTATGGGAAATTAAGGTTGGGCATCCCATCAGAAAAAAAGGGAAAGGCAGCCCGTTGCAACTGATAATGAAGTGTCGTCTCCCTTGAGGGTCCGTCAGTCCATGTTCTTGCTCACACGCTGCCTTCCAAATATGACATATAACTGAAGTGCTCCACTGTTTTGAGTATTTTCCCAGTCTTCTCCAGGTAGCATCTCTAAGCCTTTTACATTTTTTTTCTGGGCTCTCCTTTTTCAGCCTTTTCCTTCCCTTCATGTGTTCTTAAATGCCCTTCCTTCATGGACTGTTGACTAACCTCCCCCACTAGTGCAACTAACTTGTGACTAAAGAAAATGCTTCAACGTTTCTCAAATACTACAAGTCTTAATCTGGCCTTTTTCTGTCCACCCCACCCTGCCTCAGGACACACGTGGAAGGCAGAATTCCTTCCCTCTTCCAACAGAAAATAATTTGCTTCCTCCCACAAATTGCATGAAAGTGAAATGAAAGGGAAATGATAAATGAGTTACATGTGCAGGTACACAACTCAGAGCAAGGATCTACAGTACGAAATCAATGGTTTAGCTACAGCAGCAGTAGTACCCCTGATCCAGGTATATGAATGGAAAGAGATAGACTACTAGATCTTGGTGATGTTCATCACGTCAGATCCACATTTGTATCCAAGTATGGGTTTTGGCATTGATGGTGACTGACAGTCTGTTTATCTACAGTTTTAAATTTAAAGCTCAGTTTGTGAACTTTTTATGTGGCCATTAAAAACTTGATAATCTGATAGGATTCAATAAAAGATAGAGAGGTACAGTTATTTCCCTGATTTCATCCTGCCAGCCAGACTGATATAATCCCCTGGATCTACACCAGGAGTGTAAAAATGACTGTTTCTCTCTGGCAAAGAAGACTCCATATGCTTTACGGACAGTAAAGTTCAGGGAGAAGATTATGTCAAGATTTATGTCTGCTGTTATTTAAGTTAATGAGGGAAATCTATCTAGGGGGAATGTATGCATGAGATCCAGTTGAATTAACTGTTTTAAGAGCAGGATGGAAACCTACCAGGTTGCATATATTACTAGACTTTTTCTTCTACTGCTTGCAGTGAAAAGCAAAGTGACATTTCCTTTTTGTCTTCCTAATCATACTTCTACCGAAGAAAAGAGAATTTTGGAGGTTATGGGATTATGAAGAATTCCTTTTGATTTAAGATTTTAAAGGTTAAGAGCCTAAAGAACCTAGTTATTGCAAGTGGGAATGTAAAAGTCAGCTGAAAATGCCAATATACTAGGAAAAATCAGATTAAAAAATGGAGCTACAAAGTCAGTGTACTTTTATAATGATGATGAATTAATAATACTAGTGCAGCCCATTAAACATTCCATTTATACATCAAAACCTTGGCAGGTGGAAGAGTTCTTAATCTGATGGTTTAATATTTTTATTATTTATTTATTTATTGGTATCAGTTTACATTCAACAGTGCATCTGTTCTGGGACCCTGTACAGATGCTTCCCTGCTGTCTCTTTGCCAAACTGGAAGTGGTCCCACCTCAACAGTGTAAGTACTGGGAGAGAAAACAATCAGGAAAAAACCTCTGTTCTCCCGGTCATGGGCAGGTACAAAGGCAGTCACTGAGCTAGCCTGAGGTCTTGTCAAATGCAAAATAACATTTAGTATCTCGGGAGGAAAGAGAAGAATTAAATTTTAATCATTTACTGTATTCAAACAGTGCATGGTTTCTTATCTGAAATCACCAAGGCAATAATTATCATTGAGTGAGTTAATGTGTGTGACAATTCCAGAATAACTGAATCTACCAAAATGATAATATTGAGACATACAGAGTTGCATGCAGGTATTGTGCCAGAAAGTCCCATGTTAACCTTTGTACGGTAACTGATTGTGTTAGTAGAGATATAGCACTGGAAGCAATAACCAAGATCAGGAATTGTCTGTATTGGGCACTGTGTGTTCCTGTCTTGAGAAGTCGCACTGATTATCAGTTCTATCAATAGTGAAGTTGAGCATGTATCTCTTTGCAAGATTGGAGACTTCTATACTAAGACATTTGTTATTCCAGGGTATCGCTGACGTAAATCGATGAGATGGACAAAAGGAGTTTTAATGTTCTGATTCAACGGGTAGAGAAGGAGGATATGTATGTAGTCCAACTGTGGACATCTTGGGGTAGTCTCCCTAGCCTACATTTATTAGGCTTTCTACAGTTAACAAAGAATGAAAGGGATGTGTTCTCAACCATCTGAAACAGTCTGTTTCTGTGCAAGTTCAGCAGATGGATTAAGTGGATTTCACAAGTCATATGTTATGTCAGACCCAGGGCTAATGACTAAAATTAGAGCTCTTGAATAAAATTGGATACATTCTGTGTAATTACTTCCAACTGAGAAACATAGGGTTTTTTTATCCAGGAATCTGTTGTTTTTTCTCATGAAGTTGTCCAAAAATAACCCAAAACCAAACAAACACCAAACAAGTTAGCATCATTGAAATGGTGCATATTTCTGAAAATGTAGAGATGACAGCACTCCAATTTTGTCTGAATATATTGAATAGAAGTGAAAGGTTTTGGGTGAGGGCATAAAGGTCACTAGGTTGCTCTTTGTTTTAAGATACTTACATTAAAGTATAAAAAAAAGAAAAGGAAATGCTTCAGTATTTCCAAAACTTTTCCAAAAACATTTCAGCTTCCCTCAGAAACATAGTTTAGGTAAATTTTTATTTAAGCTGAATTTAAAAATTTTGGAATTTTACTGTGATGAGACTTAAAAAAATAATCTTTTTTTAATTGATTTTCTCTGTTCTCATGTTCTAGTCTCACACTCAAAAATGACCCCACTCCCCTGAACATACCACACAAAAAAGCAAAAGCAAAAACCTCATTCTTTTCATTTTTTTTTTCTTCAACTGGGTCACACAGACGTTTTGTCAGCAGTGGTCATCTTAGCTTAATTATTCTGCTCAGAAGTTAGCATAAAAAGCAATAATCAGAACTCAGTGAATTGGGTTTTGTTTTCAGCATATTTCCATCTAATGTTATCTTCATTAACTTTCCATTTAATTGGAAAAGTAAACTTCTCAATGAATTGGTACTACGTCTGTGTTCTGAGCCCCTTGTAAATCTAATACTACATAAACCTCTGCTCCCTGTGGTTGAACAGGTGGTTGATTCTTGCTGCTGTCACAAGTGTGTGTGTGTGCACATTTCCAGATAAGTTGATAGTACTAGTTTGAAGCAGGGTGTGTGAGACCTAGGAGCACTGGAATAAACATGGGAAGATAAAGAAAAGGAAGAGGAGAAGGAGGGAGCTGAGAGGAAGCAGAGGGAAAAAAAAAAATGAAAATTTGGTTAGAAAATGACTGTCTTGAGAGAAATTGAAACTTGCAGGTTCTGAGGACAAGAAAGATGTAAGAAACCCTCAGAGTGACGTGCTTTCTTAGAAATAGTGGTACTACATTCACATTGATTTGCTGAAGGCTTTTCTAGTAGCAGTAAGATTAGGGAGCAAAGCTCATTTCCTTCAGCTCCTGGTTAAGGGAGCATGCGTGTGGCAGGAGAAGGCTGTTCATGCCTTCCCTTGTAAGCATCCCTGATGGTCCTATCAGGTAGCTGTGTTCCCTTGTTCTTCCTGCCATGATCCCATTCAGTTGCTTACTATTTATGTTTCCTGCCTGTTTTCTATTATTTTATGTCCCTTTACGATTTTTTTAAAATTATTTTTTTACTTTTCAGTCATCTGAATTGTTTCCTTTCTTCTCTGCAGTTTGATTTCCCTTTTCTGTCCAACAGAAAACTGTGTTAACTGGGGTAGAGGCACCTACTGATCAATGTTTTCTTCTGTGGTTTGACTTACTAGAGTAATGACAACAGGTTAGGGAAGTACAAACAATTCTGTGCAGAAGCATGATCCCACTTGGGATGGCGACAGTGCCTTATAGAGTAATATCTAATCTGGCAGAGGAGGAGGTGGGTCTGAGCTGGCTTCCCTCATTTTCCCTGAATATGCCATCCCTCTGTGCTTTTTGCAACTTCAGCTGTACACTGCATGTCCTCAGGACTCCCAAGTTGAACAGCATTCGAGGTTCCCCTACAATGGTCCTTGAGGGAACTAAATAATTTGCCTCTTAAAGCCTGTAACTGAAGACTTATCTACATATCCAGATGACCATTTATTCTGCAGATTTCTGAATATGAAAAAGATATTGGAAGCTGTAGGGACTAGGGGTGGCATTTGTTGTTGTTTCGCCTTTCTTGGTATGGTTCTCTTCAGAGTTATTTCCAGCTTACCTGATGAAAAAGAAAATCCTAAGATAATGAGTAACTAGTCTGTTGTAGCTCATTATATACATATGTATCTCTCCTCTCCTTGAAAAGGGTTATCTAGGCAGTCAAGAAGACCAGCTGCTAATGAAAAAATATTTTCTTACAGTTATTTTTCAGAAAAGGATTCTTTTTACACAGTGTAGAGAGCTTTTAGAGCTGTGAATAGAAAACCTGATTCTACTATAAAAAATTTGGCATCTGTCATTTTAAAGGTTGTGAGGTGACAGCTTGTTGATTGCCACAAACCAGAACATTTATGTTTTAAATTGTTCAGTCACAGATGAAGTACAAGACAAGAGAGAAAAAGAAAAACAAAACTAAATTGGGCAAAATCAAGGAGAATGAAGAACAAGCTAGCAGCAGGCTCATGGCCCTAGGCAATATGTAGTGATGAATGGTGACAGATGAAGTTTTATTCCCATTCTGAATTCAATGTATGTGTTAAATAAATTAGTAATCTCATCAATATCCTCTTGACTCAATTTACTTTGTACAGCAGGAGCACTCATGATTCTTTCTCTTTTTAGCTCTGTTTGTACAGTGCTCTGACAGGGAACCCCTTGCTGGCAGAGTGGCAGAGTGGAGGCATACAGGGAAGCACCTCCAGGGAGTTCAGAAAAATGTTGACCTCTGGACAACAATTAGAGGACATCCAGCTTACCTTGTTGCTGTTCTGGTGTTCCTGCTTCTTAACCTGAAAATTTGGTATATAACTGAAATAATAGTAAGTCATTTCCCTCAGTCCTTGGCTGCTCCTTTTCTGCCTTAGAGGCCTGGTAGTGAAATTTCTGATGCATTGTCTTCATGGTGCAACGGAAAATGTGAGCTTTAAGCTGGCTTTGATTACTCATTCAAAACATCTGGCAGAAGCAGTTTTAACTCAAGATGTGTGAGGACATAGCCACATTGCATTGTGTTTTCATCCATCAGTTAGAAAAAAAAAAAAATGACAATAGCGTATTTTTGCAGGGATCTGAGCCCTGAGAATTCTCTAACAAATTTTTGTGAGGACCTGGGAGCTTAAAGAGGCGAGAATGGAAAATATGGCTTACGCAGCTGCATTTTAAGACAAATGGCATGTCTAGAGGGAGCCACAGCCCAATATGCTTTGGTGCTGTGTTATCCTTCTGTGGTCCTTTCTATAAAGAATCCTCAATACAAAAAATAGAAGTTTGAGGATAAACAGTATTCCTTAAAACAAAACAATACTTAATCAGATATTATGGATGGCTAGAATAAATTGACAGAAACTTTGCAGTCAGGAAGACACTCACGAGCACTTTGGATTAATATAATATTTGAAATTTCCTGTAAAAACCCTAGAAGTTATTTTCAGGAACTTTAATGATAATGGTTCTTATTCACTAGAAAAATAATTATTTAAGGACATTGTAATGAAATAGCATGCTACTTTATAAATGTGGATAGTCATAACTATTAAAAGAAACAAACAAACAAACAAACAAAAAAAGCAAAGCCTATAGCAGAAGCAGCAAAACTTTAGTCTAAGGAAGTAATAAAATATTATCTCTTATCTTAAATATGATTGTAGTAAAATAATCCAGAGTCACTGAACAGAACAAGTAATTCCAAACCACTTTTGGCCCTGTTCATTCCCTTTCAGATAGAAGTAGGGAGCAGCTGGTCCATTCAAGCCAAACAAGTAATCTTAATGTATTCATTGGTGACCACGAGAAAAATCTGTTGGAGTGGAAAAGGGCAGAAACAGCTGGATGGATTTAGGACATGTATATCTTGAAAAAGGGGTGTGGAAGGAGGAGGTAAAATAGTCCAGTGCAGGCACCATAAGTGGAAGAAACGTTCATTTTAACACACAGCTTTATATGACATCTGTGTGAAACTGGCAATATTTAATACAGAAAAGGCACAGATGGAGGGTGAAGTGTTCAGTAATAGGTCTCGTATAATAAGTCTTACTAAAATTAAAATGACAGATTGATTTGTCAACTCTCCCCCCAATAAGCTTCTGTTTATAGTATGAATTACAGCACCAATGGAACAGAAAAGTACCAAAGTTACTCTTTATCTTTCTAAAGATATGGTTCAGCAAGCAGCAGTTTCTTGGAACAAAGACTGGAAATTTGACCTGAGCAGAAGTAACAGTAGTTCAGAGTAGCCAATTATACTACAACAAAGCAAATAATAAGAACAGATTACATCAGCTGGAGCAGCACCTTAAAATCGTACCAATTTGCATCTAACCTGTGTTTATGCAGAGTACATGGAAACAAAGGTGTGGATTATCTGCCATAAAGTAAGTGTGCAAGATTGCATAGTGAACCGTGAGGATATTCCCCGAGAACCTAAAGGCTCTGCAGTACTTACCTTGGTCTCTGCTTTGTGGCAGTATTATAACCTTTCTTTAGGCTTCTTGTGAATTATGCCACACATCCACATGTTTTCCTCCCTTCCTACCAAGTTGTCTCCTGTTCCTGTAGAACTATTTTTTTCCTGGCTGTATGTTTCTGGACTCTAGCTGCAGTTGTCTAAGATGCTTTCATCTCCCAGATGCTCATCTACCCCTGGTAAGTGCCTTGCTTGTTTTAGATGTGCTGGTACTGGGATTTCCAGTCTGAGCACGAGTATAATCCCGACAGTGTGTTACAGGATGCTTTTGATTTTGTAGGATTCACCTCCTGTTGAGGAATTTAGCAAGGCATACCCTAATACTCTCCTCCATTTGTATTAGAACTGCTTCCCACCTTGTGTCAAATCCATTAGTACAATCGACTGGAGTTCAAATTGGCAAACATGGACTTCAGTCCACTCTGTTGAGTATTCTTTTTACCGTGTAGAACTCCACTGGACAAAGCCTGGTCCAGCCCATCTCTTGGCCTTTAATTTCCAGCTCGATTGTTAGTCCCTCAGATGCTGCTTTAGCTTGAGTGCCTGAGCAGGCTGAGCAGCTGCAGTGTGTTTGCTTCTGCTGTGCAACAGGAGTGGAAAGATTAGGTCTGAGGACAGAAAGCTGAAAGCAGTAACGTTGTACATTGCTGTAACAAACTCTGAGCGTCTGGTAGTATCCTGGCATTAGATATTGCTTGTGCTTCTTGAAAGTTAGATTATCAATTTATTCATTGTTACATGAATTAAGAATAAAATGCTTTCAACTACGGTGCATAGCAAAAGTAAAATTTTGTGGTACAGGTGCTGAACATCAGCTAGTAATGGCAGGTGTTAGTGTCAATACAGCAATGCAGATACCTGACTTAGGTGGCTGGTGGCAGCATTCTGTGCGCTGAGCCCAGCTCACATATGTAAGCTGTTTGGCAGACTGCATTGTAAATGATTTACATTACTAGTGAAGCTCTTCAGCCATCTTTTTAATGAGTTGACTTAATGTGAATAACCACATTTACAGAAAGAAGTTTAATTCAATTTGCTAAGGAGTTGACATGAAGAACTCATTATTTACTCAGAGAATTGCTTCTGTATAAGAAGTAACAAAATAGCATAATGTCTTTTTGAAGAAAAAGGTATTTCTCTTTTGTCTTTTCATAGAATCATAGAATAGTTATGGTTGGAAAGACTTTTAAGATCATCGAGTCCAACCATTAACCTAACACTGCCAAAACCACTAAACCATGTCCCTCAGCACCACATCTACACAGCTTTTAAATACCTCCAGGGAGGGGGACTCAACCACTTCCCTGGGCAGCCTGTTCCAGTGCTTCACAACCCTTTTGGTGAAGAAATTTTTCCTAATATTCAATCTAAACCTCTCCTGGCACAACTTGAGGCTGTTTCCTCTTGTTGTATTCCTTGTTGTTTGGGAAAAGAGACCAGCACTCACCTCGCTACAGCCTCCTTTCAGGTAGTTGTAGAGAGCAATAAGGTCTCCCCTCAGCCTCCTTTTCTCCAGGCTAAACAACTCCAGTTCCCTCAGCCGCTCCTCACAAGATTTGTGCTCTAAACCATTCACCAGCTTCGTTGCCCTTCTCTGGACACGCTCCAGCACCTCAATGTCTTTCTTGTAGTGAGGGGCCCAAAACTGAACACAATATTTGAGATGCGGCCTCACCAGCGCTGAGTACAGGGGCACAATCATTTCACTAGTCCTGCTGGCCACACTATTTCTGATACAAGCCAGGATGCTGTTGGCCTTCTTGGCCACCTGGGCACACCCCTGGCTCATGTTCAGCCAACTGTCGACCAACACCCCCAGGTCCTTTCCTGCCAGGCAGCTTTGCAGCCACTCTTCCCCAAGCCTGTAGCACTGCCTGAGGTTGTTGTGACCCAAGTGCAGGACCTGGCACTTGGCCTTGTTGTTCCTTATACCATTAGCCTTGGCCCATCGATCCAGCCTGTCCAGATGCCTCTGTAGATCCTTCCTACCCTCAAGCAGATTAACATTCCTGCCCAGCTTGGTGTTGTCTTCAAACTTACTGAGGGTGCACTTGATCCCCTCATCCAGATCATTGATAAAGATATTAAACAGAACAGGCCCCAGTACTGAGCCTCGAGGAACACCATTTGTGACCAGCCACCAACTGGATTTAACTTCATTCACCACCACTCTTTGGGCCCAGCCATCCAGACAGATTTTTACCCAGTGAAGAGTATGCCTGTCTAGGCCATGAGCAGCCAGGAGTATGATGTGGAAAATGGTGTCAAAGGTAAACAATATCCACAGCCTTTCCCTCATCCACTAAGCGGGTCACCTTGTCATAGAAGGGGGTCAGGTTAGTCAGGCAGGACCTGCCTTTCATAAACTCATGCTGACTGGACCTGATCACCTGGTTGTCCTGCATGTGCCGTGTGATGGCACTCAGGATGATCTGCTATATAACATTCCCCGGCACAGAAGTCTGGCTGACAGACCTGTAGCTCCCCGGATCCTTCTTCTGGCCCTTCCTGTAGATGGGCATCACATTTGCTAACAGTAACTTCTTTTTTATTCTTCATTCCTTTTCTATTCTGAGTAAAATTGTAAGAGAAAAGTCATAACACTAGAAGCATTTTATGTCTTAGTTCTTTTTAAAGTATGCTTTTAAATATTCTTTCGGTTCCATCACCCTGTAAGTTGTATTTTGAAAATATTTGCCATGGATGCTTTATACATTACCTCAGCTCATGAATTTCAGCTTCAAGGAGAATGTGAAGGAGGGAGAAGATTGACTTTCCCTCCATTTCAAAACCTTTCTTTTGATCACTGGTGTGATTTTTAATTGCACCATGGCTATGTCATGCACCTTTTAGCTGTTTAAAAATTAGGTTGCGTTGTTGGGGTTTTTTAAAGAAATATTAGTTATGGAAAGCAAAATCAAAGCTATGTTGAGCTGTACTGTTTGGCAGATACAAGGGAGATGATGCTGGGAGGAACCACTGAATGATTCAAGGATCTTTTCTTTCCTGGTGTTACTTCTTTCAGTGATGAAAATGATCCATTATATGCATAATAGATTCAGTGAGATGCTATCCTCCTTCTTGCTTGTCCTCAGCAGTTCTGGCTCTGTTGTTGCTGCTTTGTCACGGAAATGAATGAAACACTAGAAGCACCACCACAACCTGATGTCATCTGCTAGGGTTTCCCTGCAGGCTCCCTCTTCCCACGGTTTATCACAGCTGCATTGTGATACAAACAGTGCCTAGCAGCCTTCCTCCATCACTGGTTCCCGCTGCTGCCTAAACTGGTAGCTGTCTTCTTTGATCACCTCCAGGCCTTTTACAGCTTCACCAGTCAACTTGAGGCTTGCATTTCTCTTTCTGCTCCTGACATCATTGTGCTGTAGTATCTCAGTGTTTTGGTTCACATATTCACTTTCCTCAAGATGATCTCCTATGCCCTGGGGCTTTCATCTTCTGTCTTTTCTTTTTGGGATCATCCAGCTACGCTTTGCCTATGTGTACTATTCTTTCAGCTGCTAACATCTAATGTCTTACTCACTCAAAATCCAAATCCTACTCTGTTGTTCCTCGTCACATGTCTAAATATCGTCTCTTTTGAGATGTTTCAGTGATTCCTGAAGTCTTTTCAGCCTATCCCCTTAACCTGCAGTAATTTTCAGATAGCTGGAATTACACAGGTGCAAGGAGTGCTGTTGACTTCAAAGATATTTTCTACTGTTTTTAAGATTTGTGTCTATAAAGCTAGCTACAGGGTTAGCATCTTTAATTGCATGCTTCTAGGAACAGGGACTGTATTCTTTTATGTGTGTGCTCTAGAAAAATGTATAGTATACTAATAACATACGATTCTATGATTCTACACTAATTCTGTGCAACTGTTGCTGCTTTTACTACCATTACTAACCTGGAACATGTGTTTTTCCTGCATGTACCTAGAAATACTAAATGAAAACCACAGGTTACATTAGTACACAAGAAGAAATGAGTTTCTTATTTCTCAGAGCCAGTTTTGTGAGGCAAGTTCTGACTTTCCTGTCCTCTGACACCTCTTGTGTAACAACAAGCCTTGTCTGCTTTAAGACACCGCGTGGTGTCTGAGTGCAGCATCAGAAGATACAAATCTGACATGGTTCACAACTCCGTCTTTCCTCCATGTCTGAGGCTGGATCTCTGTTGAAATAACACAGGAGCTCTGCAGAAGGGGGAACACACGCTCTCCCCTG
The DNA here is from genome assembly GCA_008921705.1 of Burhinus oedicnemus. Lineage (NCBI taxonomy): Eukaryota > Metazoa > Chordata > Aves > Charadriiformes > Burhinidae > Burhinus > Burhinus oedicnemus. Next base: position 328,689 of record VFFE01007649.1, read on the forward strand.
CATGCAGATTGGAAGTCCAGGCCAGACTCCGCATGATTCATCACTGGCACTTGAAGTGAAACATTTTATATTGCTTCAAACTTAGTAGCTCAGAATCAATCATGCACTATTCTGCCTGCTTTTTTACACAAGCAGCCCTTTCATTTTTTGTAACGCCACAGAACACTTTTTTTTTGCAGCGCATCCTATCTCTGCTCCAGCAGCAAAGTCTGTGCGTGAGGTTGCCAGTTGTACGCTCCACTTCTCAGTTATCAGAAACCTTGATTCCTCATTGACTTGCACCACAAGAAATGATTCATATCACATTGGTGTGAAAAGCAACTAAGTCGGCACTGGCACCCATAAGAACATTTCCATTGCAAGTGTTTGAGGTGGTTGCGTTGCCTTTGGTGAACTGGCTTGCTTATTGACTGTAAGCTTTACTAAGCAAGAGAGGAACAGCCATCACGTTTGACTTATTTACCCTTTTTTATAGTCTTTTGATTACTTATTCAGCTACTTCTGTCATGTCCTGTCCTGGAGGAAAGCGGGGATTTATCCAATGAAAAACAATGGATTACCTGTAACAGAAAAGATTCTACTTATGAATGTGTTTTTTGCCTCCCAGGCAGCTCTGTTGTTCCTGTGTTTGAACAACATAGGTGTGAATGAACAGCAAATGATGGATTACTTTAAAATTTGGTAATTTTTTGTCTGCTTGCATATGCCATTGGCTACCCTTTTTTTTTCTAAATATAAAAAATCAATGGTTTAACTAAATACACAATATCAAACAAAATGTATAAAGCTAGTGTAATGTCTTATGGGGGCACTTATATTTAAACCTGGTTTATTTTGTGCTTTCAAGTACAAGTGTAAAATAAATTGCTGAATTTCTATCTAAAATGCAAATTACTTTAACACTTTGTATGTATATATGTATATCTATACATATATTATATGTAGGTTATTTTTTTCATTGCTTAACCACTTTGTAAATAAAAAAAAACCCCACATAAGACTGAACTATCTAATGTGTGTTTATATACCCCCTGAGAGGAGTCAGAAGTCTTTTTGGCTTAATTCTGCTTATGACCAGCATGGTCTTTCTCAGCATAGATGTTATAATGTCATACATAGTTGTGGGATTTTGGATGGACTGTGTGCCAGATTCTGAGAGGCTGCTGAACCTTGCAGATCTCAAGGCCTTAAATTCAAATTTGGTGAGGGCTTTGGCCTCTCCTCCTAGGTTTTGTAGGTAACGTGGCTCAGGTTAATTTCTGGTATAAACATCAAAATTTCAGCAGGTATACGTCCAGCTCAAAGAAGGTCCTGTGAACAGTGTTTTCTACTTTTGCACTTCTCTATCCTTTTCTTCCAGTGGTGGGTAATTTGTGAATTTAAAAAGGACAGTACTTAACATTTCTGCTAGAGATTTTCTTTTCTTTCATTTTTTATTAGAATCAGCTTGGCTTTTTGTTTTTCAATTCTGAGGCATAACAGTTTATGGTTGGATTATTCTCTCAACTTTTAATTCTGCGTGGTACTGAAGCTGCTTAGAAGCAAAAACAAATAGAGAAGACTAATTTTTATGACACTGATGCAAAATGCATGTGTCGTGTTTGATAAATGTGTCACTCCACACAAGGAAACAAGTTTCATTGAAAGTCTGCCAAATACGTTATATGAAGTCTGGACCATTGGATTGTTTGAGATCTTTGCCAGGCTTTTCAGTTAAAGTTTATGCATCCAGTGCAAAATTCATTTTATATCAGTAAGATACTTAAGCAGTGATAAAACAGTCCCATGAATGCTTTACTAGGTGATTGATTCAATTTTCCAAATGACAGATCACAAATATGATATGAAATTATATTTCAAGTAGATTTCCCCAGATGTAACTAATTTCTTATACTTTTGCTGACTTCTGCAATTTATTATATTGTCCTACAGTGAAATAATTTACATAGTCACTCAAATGCTCAAATTCAAGGGTTTATTTCCTCCTTCTTCTCTTCATTTTTCTCATGTATATGGTATATGAAGGAAACATGGCTGAACTGTAAACTCTTACAGATTGTCAATGCAAACTGGTCTGCGTAAAACCCTTTTAAAGCTAGAGATTCTTCTAGTATCCTGGGAGTAGGGAACAGTTTCTCTGGGTATGCCACATAAAACATCCTTTGAGCAGTCTTTAGCCACTATTAATAATAATGCGTCTTGTGATTCCACTGGCATTTTAGTGTGTAGAACTGATCACTTAAATCACTTAGGAATTATACAAAGCAATGAAAAATGGTATGTTGTATGAACATCTGAAAACATTTTATACATAGCCTGAGCATTTCCTTCTGACTGAATGTATTTGAGATGAGATACCTATTAATTTTAATAAGATTGGCTATAAGAGGCTGTTCTTTGCATTTTGATATGTACAAAGGCTGTGTTATAAAACTCTTGTACATATAATTGTATTGGGTTTTCTGAAATCACAGACTCCTGTTTCCAACTACAGGTAATTTTTGTCTCTGCAAGAAAATTCTTTCGAGTTATGTAGAGCTGTGTTTTGTCTGAGGGTTGTTTCCAGAGTTTGTATCTACAAATTAGGTTTATATTGCGGATGCAACACATTTGTTCTTGCAGTTCCAGGAAAAGCAAGGTACTGACAGCACTCTGGGAGCAGAATTATACTATTGCTGGGTAATTGAGACCTTAGCCTTTAGCTGCAATGTGGAAGTGACATGACTACGATTGCTATTTGTGCGAATCACCCTGTTTATTGGTAAAGAAAGGAAGGGGACCAGGCTGGATAATAAGCTCTGAGGCAGCACAAAACACTGAAGTGATATGCGTTACTGTGCAAGTGCTACCAGATTACTATAAAATAATTAGAACATTGCACTTGTTGAGCTCTAACTAAGCTTCCTGGAAATGTCATTCCTTTTGATCTTCCACCTGAATAATGGCAAAGAAGGATGAGTTGTTTGGTGGGACATCAGCTCTAGCGCCAGCACCTGTGGTTTTTTACAGTAAGTCTTATTTTGTTGGTTATTTACATGACTGGAGTTCTTACCCCTTATTTTTCTGCTATAACATTATATTTATTTTCCTTAAGACTAAGAAATATTGAAATGAAACTCTGAGCCTTAACTCTGACCACATTAATATTAAATAGTTAAATGTATTTTTTCAGCAACATAACTTGTATTAGATTTCTCATGACAGTCTAGTAAGATTCAGTCTTTCATCTTTTAATTTTTTAGCTACTTAAGTAGACCCAGAGAAATAAATTCCATTAGTCACATGCTTAAAACAAAGCAAGTATAGGTGCACTTGCAGAGGCAGGATATAAATGAGGATACCAAATAGCATGCTGTGAGGAAAATTAATATTTTTTAAAAAGGCCATGGATGATGGTATTTAAAATGAAGCATATAAACAAGAACCTCTCCCTTCTATCTCCTTCTCCACCCTCCCATAAAAATGAAGCAGATTCCTTGAAAATGAGGGTGTCACATACAAAGAAATGTATTTAATTCTGTAAATATAATTATCCATCATTTTTTCTAACACTTTCATTTATTTTTGTTTGGCATTCCTGGCAATGCATATTTGGACCATAATAATATCTCTTTTTCTCATGTTACTTATATTTTAAAAGTTTTTCTGTAATGAGGGGAAAAATATTGTGTAAGCATTAAAAAAAAATAAAAAAGGAGTAAGATTATCTGCAACCATCCTCCTAGAGATGTGTACCTTGCAATATACCTTGGGTAGGTAAACCATAAAGAATAGATCCATGATCAAGTACAACTGAGCCAGCAAATTATTTATGAATGACACACACTGGTCGGAACTGATTTTTTGTAATGAATCATAAACTTTTGTCTTATATTGTTCTGTTTTTGCTTCATAGTTCCAGGCACCAGAAGTGTTGTACAAATCTATAAATCAGATAAATATGGGCAGGTGGTGTTATATCAAATTTCCCAAGTAGATATTTATGATATATGTAACAAATAATTTTCTTGCTATCAATAAGGATCTATTTGATAACAATTACTGAATATTTTCACAGCTCTGTGATCATGTAAATGCTGTAAAATGATCAGCATTGTTATGCAGCTAATTAGCTCAAATATTTGCAAAATATATGCAAATTATAATGGAATGTGAATATGCATAATTCTAAACACAGTGCTTGAACAATCATGTACATTTAATTTAAAATGTATTGTCTTTGCAGTGAAGTTTTAGCATCCATGTTGTAATATGTGGCTTCACACTTATCAGATGATGTAAATATATATGCCCTTTAGGAAAGGGATGCCTATAACTTTGGTCATATTTACTGTATCTTGGAATTACAGCCTGATGAAGAAAGCTTATTCTCTAAGATTTTATTCTTTGGTGTTAATAGAAAGCCTGTTCCATGTTATCCTGCCTTCCAGGCATTGTGCGCTTCATGTCCACTAGCTAGCCATATTATCCCAAATGCATTACCATATGTATAACATGTTATTCAATTCTTTCAAGCCAAACTTGTGCTATAGGATATAAATCGCTAAAGTAGAACTTGTACTGGATGCAGATGTCTATGTCCAAAACCAAATTTCAGAAAGAGTTTTCTCAGCTGGCATTTAATGCTGGATGCAAATTAGTTTCCCAGACGCCAAATGCTGTTTCTGTAAACACTTGCAGAACAGCTCTTAACTTAGCAGTGCTGCACAGTTAAGGTGCTGGTTTATGCCTTAGTCTAACTGGGATCCAGAAACTGTGGTTTTCTTCTAAGTTCTTCATGGGATGCAAAACATGATGAACATGTCATGAACAGCAGGATCAGATACAGTGATTGCAGTCACCTGAGGGAGAGGAAGATGGCAATATATTCCTACTGAGTAACAGTTTACTCAGAGTAGAAGTGAGATGTATCATGGCTTTTGACTGAAAAGTTTCAGCTTTGCTACCTCAATGATATAATCACCAGCTTGGATATGGAGGAGGTGGAGGTCATTCAAATTTAATTTATCTGGCGCTATTCAGGAGTCATGCTTGGTCATTCTGTTGGTCTTGTATCTGGAATGAAGAGCATATTTGGAGAAGATTTTCCAGTGAGATGTAGAATAGGTTTTGGTACTGGTGACCAGTGTTATTTGGAACCTGTTTCTATTCTTTGGGAACACAAAGTGGTTGAACTTGGAGAAAGGTATGTGCATTTTGGTGGCTGTGACTAATCTTTCTATGAGATATGAGCAGCAATGATAGTGTGTTAAAGAAGGACAAAATGTATAAAGCTATGGCTAACTCCGAGTTGTCCCAGGCAGTAACCAACCTTTTTGCAGAGAGCATTATATGCTTTACAATGACAAATCAGAGCACTAATTTCTTAAAAAGGAATTGCTTGAAAGAGACTGTAAATACAGTAAGGAACGTAGATCAAAGATCTGTTATTGGGGGGGAGTTTAATTAAAATAAAATGTTTTCTAATACCAAGTAGATTATGCCCCAACAAACATAACAAGATATTACATGTGTTCATAGAATAATTCATTTGGGACACTGCATTATACCATGTCTCTTCAACACAGAGCCATTAAACTTTAGTTATTCAAAAAGCATCCAGGTTATTTTCTTACATTTAGTTATACTGGCTTCGAATTTCTAATTTTTTCCTGCATTTATGCTGTTATATTTCTGGGAAAGATACTTATGAAGCATGAAGGCTAGGAAAAATGTGACTGAAAGGAGGATGGTGAGAATGGGCAAGTTTTAATCTTTAGAAGGGTATGAGAAGGCGTCATGGATGACATGTTGGCCAAGAAACACTGAATCTTTTTGCACAGAGTAGGAATTATTTTTTCAGAATGTTACCAGGAGGCAGGATGGCTGGATTCTTTTCCATTGTGTCAACAGCTTCTGGAAATAACTTCTTTTTGTTTTCACCATGGATAGGTATGTGCTGCAGTTGGCTGGCCAATTTAAATCCAGTTTTAATCTAGCTACTTTGCTTATAGTAGACAGGAAAGATATAAAACACAATTCAGCATAGCCTGTGTGTCTGAATATAAATTGCACATTTCATTACGATTTTGTTATACTGTTGAACTCACAAAAATAGAGTCAACTTGGACAGTTATGTAATTATACCTTTGATTTCAGAGCAAGTATGCACTGTTGGCAGAGATCAAGAATGGGCATGGAAGGAAAGGTAGACAAGAAAAAAACAACAGCAAAGTGCAGGAGTTCTGGAGGGTTAATCAGAGCAGAGAGCAAGATAAACTATGAGCTGCTGAAGTAAGTTTTAACAGCCCTTCATGTTGGTTTAATGTTACTTCAACAGAAATTAACACTGGCAAAGATCATAGAATCATAGAGTCGTTTAGGTTGGAAAAGATCTTTAAGATCATCCAGTCCAACCATTGACCCTACTCTACCAGGTCTGCCACTAAACCATATCTCTAAGCACCACATCTACACGACTTTTGAACACATCTAGGGATGGGGACTCAACCACCTCCCTGGGCAGCCTCTTCCAATGTTTGATGACTCTTTCAGTGAAAAATTTTTTCCTAATGTCTAGCCTAAACTTCCCCTGCAGCAACTTGAACCCGTTTCCTCTTGTCCTATCACTAGTTACTTGGGAGAAGAGATCAGCTGCCATCTCACTACAACCTCCTCTCAGGTAGTTGTAGAGAGCAATAAGGTCTCCCCTCAACCTTCTCTTCTCCAGGCTAAACAATCCTAATTCCTTCAGCCACTGCTCAGAAGACATGTTCTCCAGACCCCTCACCAGCTTTGTTGCCCTTCCCTGGACACGCTCCAGCACCTCAATGTCCCTCCTATACTGTGGCACCCAAAACTGAACGCAGTACTCAAGCTGCGGCCTCACCAGCACTGAGTACAGGGGCACAATCACAACAACTTGCAAAAACCCAGCATTTGTCTGCAATGTGCAGCAGGATTCTGCAAGAATTGTTGTTGTATAGCAAGGTACATGACCTGTAATCATCTTATAGCAGGGCCCTTGACTTGGTCATTGACAGTAACAGGGAGGTGTCACTGTTGGTTTTCTTTGGCAGTAATTTCAGAGGTGGAAGCCTCCTGGCGGGTGAGCTCTCTTGGTTTGTTCTCAAAATCGTTAGAGCAACAGAAGTTTGTGAAAGTAGGCTTCATTTGTGTCGCACAGATGAGCTCTTAGAAGGAGACTGTGCTGTAAAAATCATTTATTAAAGCGCCAAAGCACAATGTTCAGTTTCTCCAAGAAAGCAGTCTGTCGGTGATCATAGAACATTATCAAATTCTTTGTATTTTGACTGGACTTCTTTTGAATCTGGGTATTTGACTCAATTTCTGCAAGCTTTTGTTTTCCCTCTGCCAAACAGAAGACTACTGCTGTTTGTAAAGCCAGGTTGTCAGGCTACACAGCTTAAAAAAATTGTCTGCTTGGGCTTAATTTTCCTTTATCTCCTGCCTATGCAATTCGGCAAACATCTGAGAATTCAAATACATCTTTTTTTATTTATGTAAAATTTTTTATTTTCAGTGGTGGAATCGTGACAGAAAGCATGATCTTTGTGCTGATGGTTGAGAATTTAAATCTCCAGATTCTAGGACTGCACTCCTCTTTTTTTTCTTTTTTAACTTCTAAATCTGTCTATTATCATGCAAGATTTCATTACTAGGCAGCCTTTTACTCTTTCTAGAATGCCTTTAACCAATTTTTAGACCATTAGCTGTTCCACAGGGTATAGTTCCGCTTTCATATTGTTGCAAGATAAACCAATTATAGATCTCAATTATTGTCTGGTTATTTTTGATCAGGATTATTTGAAGTCATCATTGTGTTCTACATTTTGTGGGAAAAAAGGTACATCCAGTGCTTTTTTGCACTTTATATTATTTCTGTAGTTTCCATGTCTGAATGGATGGAAGCATTATGAATCTTTCCGTGAATAACCCTTCTACTAGTGTGGGTTTATTCCTGTGTGGGTAATACTGTTTTTCAGAGCTCTCCATCCCTCATGCAGTGACTATGAAAGATTTGTAGGAGGTAGATTTGCATGAACTTCCTTTTTCCTCCTCTGTCTTCATCCTTCCCTCTTCCCTCCAATTTTTCCTTCCGTATTAGCAAAGTGATTTGACTGGAATGGGTATATTAGAAATGTTTAGTCTTTGGCTTGTATCTAATGTCTACAACAGATGTTTTCTATCCTTAGAAGTGAGATCCCACTACAAATGCCACTACTAACAAACTGGTGATTTGCAGTTGCAACCAGAATAGTTTACCAAATACAGTGAAATATTCATGTTGTAATTCACTCCTCCCCATTGTAGCAGTAATGTTGTAGATTAGAAATGAGGACAGATGACTGGAAGGAGAGGGAAGAGAGGAATAACTATGAGCAAAATAAAAGCCACTTTTTTTCCAAAAAATCAAATTAATCCTTTCCTTCTAGGAGTCCAACAACCTACAATCTTCATTATTTTTTGCTCTACTCTTGGTATTTATGGTTGTGGCTGGGTCTGAAGTCAGGAGGAGAAAAATAATGTGTAAATTGCTGTTCTTGTTCTGACAAACTAGCCAGAACCACAGGCTGCACAGGTAGCTATGGAAATACAGTGAGCATAGTGACTACATGAAAGGCAAATTCTACAAAAAGTCAGATTGGCTAGAACCTGTGGGTTTCTGCTAATGCAGAGCCCTATCATGGTGCCTGTAGATTTATTATAGATTTTGTTTGACATTTCAGTAATCTCAAAAGAAGGCGTGTTCATTTGAACAACGGACCTGCTAGTTTTTCTTAAAGGGAAAAAGCTATTATAGTAAAGCAGTGATTTTCTTCTATCATTTCTTGCAAGTAGCGTATATCAAAATCATATTACTCATGCCTACAGTTTGATTTGATCTTCAAGGAAGGGACATGAGGGAAGCTTTGTAGCAGCTTTCCATCTGTGTAATGTCATTATCTTTTGAAGTCAAATATAGCAAAAGCATAGATGCAAGGTATTAGAGTCAATGGCACTACAAAGGAGAATGTGATCAACAGGGTTTGGTTTCCCATCTCTGAACAGCCAGCAAAGAGAAAATCAGAGAATTATCAAAGGTATGAAAAGAGGTACTCATCTTGGACAGGTGCTATATGTACTCAGAAAGAGTAGCCACTATTTGGCTACTTTGACTGCACACGTTGCAATTAACTGTTAAGGATAGAGACTTAAATTCACCCAGTGTTAGGCTAAGTCTTCCTGGAAGTTAAGGATAAATCTTGGAATCAAATGATAAAAAGATGCGATCCAAAATTAGGCTTTGAGGAAATAAAAGCTGAGCTTTGTGACTGGATTGGTAGCGAAGATGACATCATGCACCAGGGGAAGGACCTGTAATCGATCAGAAAAAAGATCTAGATAAGAGCACCCAGTGTAGTGAAACACACATAAACTGGATTACAACAGGTTATGCAAACATATGTAAAATGTCCTGAATATAAAATCAAGCTCTAGGAAGTTTCCACAACAAATAAAACCCACAATTTTGCTGCTGAGTGGGAACTATGTATTTCAGTTGTTATTTTCTCTTTCTCAATAAAAATATTGTTCTGCATATGTTTATCCTATCAGAACAATGGTATTTCTGTTCTCTGTTGTTTTTACTTTTCTATTCTACTCTTTTCTCTCTTTTGTATATCCTTTTCTGCATTCTTCTATTGCCACTTTCTGTATTAGCACAGTTTATCTCCAGCTGACACAGGCTTCACACTTAAACTCTTATTTATCTCACTAAAAAAATAAGCACCAAAATATCTGTGCTAAAGCAGACACTGTTTGAACACTGTCATTAGATTTCAGAAACTATACCCAAAATTACCTGAATGGTCCATACCTTTATTTTTCAATGAGACTGGTTAAGCACTACAACAATTTCTGCAGAAAGGTTGTAGCATTTCTATGTTTAGAGATCTTCAAAAGTTCACAGGACAAAGCCTCGAGCAACCTTATCCAATTTTGAAGTTAGCCATACTTTAAGGGGGAGATTGAACATCCAGACGTCCCTCCAACTTAAAATATTGCATGAGTCCACTGTTTTGTTGTTCTGGTTTGGCTGAAAAGTCAGAAAGATAAAAATTGTATTGTCTGCAATTAGATCAAAATGGGAAGCTTTGCTCTGACAGAATCTGTGTAAATGGAAGCTAGTAGACTGAAGAACCTGGAGGAATCGTGTGGCTTTGTTGTTATACCTAACACATCAGCCATTCGTCATCATGCTTTAGCTTACATTTTCTTCTTGATTTATATCTCTGGAAGTGGAGAATGGCTTTTTATATTCTAACAGATATTTGCTATACTTTCAATTCATTTAAAGGAGCTGTTTATTCCATTGCTATTATTTCAATTGACTGAACTGTTAGTAATTTGCCTTTAAAATAATAATGTAGCAAAAGAGAGGGTGGAGGAGGGGAGAGAGTGGTTGAGAAGTCCAGAGCAACTTTTCCTTGGAGATGAATATGCATGAGAAAAAACCCTACCAAATTATGTCAATAAATCAGAGCAAAGATCAATAGCAAAACAGAACAGTGTTCTCTTTGTCCTTACATGTCACACAGGTGTAATAAGCAAGGTTATCTTAGTAAAGAAATTGTCCATGAAGAATTTTCCTCTTCAGAATAAAAGATGTTGTGAGAGATCTTACTTCCAATAAGAAGACCCTAGAGGAATAAATTTATGGTAACTTTCTGAAGTCAGTTAAAGTTTTTTGATGATGTTCAAGGGGAGACAGTTATTCCCATACAGAAGCCATATGGAACTGGCAGATTTATTAAAAGAGCTTATACTAATGGCTACAACTTGGACATATTCTGGATTACTAGTGGAGAATGTACTATGACAAGCTATTTTGTAATACTACAGCCTCTGTTATGGGAATGAGCAATTCACAATAAAACAACATAAAGTGATTAAAGGCCTAAATATTTCAGATATTTAAATTGCTTTAATTTTCCATCTGTTCACTCAGCAATAATTTCATAATAATTTTTTGTAGGAAAGGCATTTTCATAGCAAAAGGACCTGAAAGGGTGAGCATTGAAGTCACATTTACCAGCAGGGAGAGTTTTTATTACCAACTCACATTTGGGTTTTTTTGAAAATAATTTTAAAGCATATAGTAGATATGTGCCTTTGTCCTACTGTAGGTTTTGGAAGCTGCTTGAATAACAATCAGGCTGGCTTGTATTCAGTTCAAGGAGAGTCACTTTTAGCAAATAGCTTGAGTAAGATTTTAGGTTTGGGCGAGTCTGTTACTGAAAGAGAGTTTTGTCACCACTGTATGATATTATGCTAACTCATTCTCTCTCAGATGCCTAACTCTTTGGATAAATAAGTAAAATGTGATCATTTCTTTCCTTAGTCACCGTGGTGAAGTTTTGCTATGAATAGACTTCATGGTTGGGTTTCAGAACAAGGCTACAAAGAGCATTATCTCTTATCAAGAAACTTGCTGACAGTTCCTTGGTGCCTGTCCCATCACAGATGTGATGATGAAGAGGATGCACATATAGAAGAGAGAGGGACCTGACAGAAAGGGAGTGCAGGGAAAAAAGTGCTGACCTGTAATGCTCTGTGCTTTCTGATTTGCATATGGAAACAGGGGCATGGGGAGTATGTGACAAAATAGTCAGGCTTTATTGAACAATAACAAGCATAGATGCCCACATCAGAGGGGAGACAGGAGTGACAGCCTGAATAAAAAATACGGAAGGGTTGATCACGATATTCTTCCTTGATTTCTCCTAGATGTTCTACATTCTGCTCTTCTCTTGTTTAATGAAAGTAAAGAAGATTTAATTGAAATTACCCTGTATTTGACTATAGAGTCCTTTATTTTTAACATGCCTATAAAAATGCTGTTGATATCCTTCAGATTTAAGATGACTCATTTTTACTGGATTGATGCCAGTAACTGAGGTTATTAGTGGCACAGGCTGGAAAAAAAAGCATTAGTTTGTATAAATCATTCTTGGGATACAGTTGTCTGCATCATCTGTAGATATGCAGCAAACTTACTTTCTGCTAGTCTATCAGAGAGGTTGCAAAAGTGGTAGGAAATCTCTTCTAAAAACAGTGACATAATAAAAGTATTAGCTGTGTATCTTGCAACTTGTCTTTATGCTAATTAATTGATAGCCAGATAGTACATTGCCGTTTGTAAAATGTTCCCATTATTTTAAAACATGAAACTGGTGATTAGTCATTCAAATAAATTGTAATTAAATGGGAACATTACGATTATATTATGCTAATGATAGAAGTGTGTATTAAATGTTTGCAAGTTATTCAAGAGAATGTATTAGGCAATTAGAAAAAAAATTAGTGTTTGTTCACTCTGAAGCTATCAAATGGCTTGATTTGCATTCTCAATTTTAAAGCTCTGTAGTCTCATTCGTAATAAATTGCTGTTAAGTAGGAGATATTCCACCAAACAGAGGTAGAAGAAGAAAGGGCAGAATATCACTGTTTTAAGATTAAGTGTAACATAATTACTAAAGCAGTCTTTAGAAGCTGAGGGATTTTGATTTTTATGGTAAGTTATTCATTAATGATACAGTATCATTTCATAGCTGTCATGCAGTTCTGTATGATCTCCTGTGAGAGTTGCTGGAGGGCCACAATACACATGAACTTTTAATGTTTTCCAGTTTGAAATGTATGAAAAATTTTATGTGGTTCATAAATCAGGCTCAGTTTAAAATACAAAACAATCATATATATAAAAAAGGGTAAAAATATCAATAGATTATTTTTAACATCAAAGATAAATGACCGTGAAGTAGTGAAATTCTGTATAAAGGTTTTGAAACAAGAAATGTAGAAGAGAAAAGGAATAGAATGCATGGTGAAAAATTTTTATTTTTTTGAGGTAAACAGCAGTAAAGAACAAAGCAAATGATACCAAAATAGATGTGTTTTGAATGTTATTCAAAGTGAGAATATGACTGTCAAATGTGCAGGAATTCTTTAGTTAGAACAAAATTTGATTTTAACCCCTCTGTGTTTATGTCTGAACATTTTTTTCTAATACATGATATTCTGTATATATTCTGAAATTCCCATAGGTTACATCTAATGTAATTATTGGTGTCTCTGCAGAAGTTCTTTTGAAATTGGCTACCTATTAATTATCTATTATTAATATTACACAGATATGAAGAAATAGAAATCACTTTTGATTTTCAGGGTGTAGTATGTAGTACACATACAGTAAGAGGTTTCCTGCCAGTCTTTCCTTAGTCTGTAAACTTCCATGTCAGGCTAAAATATAGTTTGTTACTGGCATACAACCCTTACTTTTGTGTGTGCAAAAGCTCTGATGAATGATAACACCTGGGAGAAAAGTGCTGAACTGTTGACATGCATGCAAGAAGAGTGAGCTTAGATTCATAAAATTTCCTAGGAGAGTTGAATTTTAATGTGATATGGAAACTTCACTTTTTTCTTCCCTTCCTAAAACTCTCCAAAATATATTTCAGGATTTGTTGCTCTTTTCTTCTATTCTAGTTTTCACTCTCCACTAATGTTATGTTATGCCATCCAGAGGGACTTGGACAGGCTTGAGAGGTGGGCTCATACCTACTTCGTGAAGTTCAACCAGGCCAAGTGCAAGGTCCTGCACAAATACAGGCTGGGCAGAGAATGGATTGAGAGCAGCCCTGAGCAGAGGGACTTGGGGGTGTTAGTGGATGAGAAGCTCAACATGAGCTGGCAACATGAACAAGGCCAACCATATCCTGGGCTGCATCAAAAGAAGCATGGCCAGCAGGTCGATGGAGATGATTCTGCCTCTCTACTCTGCTCTTGTGACACCCCACCTGGAATACTGTGTCCAGCTCTGGAGCCCCCAACATAAGAAGGACATGGGCCTGTTGGAGCGGGTCCAGAGGAGGGCCATGAAGATGATCACAGGGTTAGAGCACCTCTGCTATGAGGACAGGCTGAGAGAGTTGGGGTTGTTCAGCCTGGAGAAGAGAAGGCTCCGGGGAGACCTTAGAGCAGCCTTCCAGTATCTGAAAGGAACCTACAATAAATCCAGAGAGGGACTTTTTACAAGGGCATGTAGTGATAGGATGAGGAATAATGGCTTCAAACTGAGAGAGGGTGGATTTAGAATAGATATAAGGAAGAAATTCTTTAGTCTGAGGGTGGTCAGACACTAGAATAAGTTGCCCAGGGAAGCTGTGGAGGTCCCATCCCTGGAAGTGTTCAAGGCCAGGTTGGATGGGGCTCTGAGCAACCAGGTCTAGTAGGAGGTGTCCTTGCCCATGGCAAGGCGGTTGGAACTAGATGATCTTTAATGTCGCTTCCAACCTAAACCATTCTATGATTCATTCTATGATTCTATGTTGCTAAGAGTTAGTGGAAGTAAGGGTGTATCATATTCTAGATTAAAGCTTGCAAGAACTGTATAGGATAATGTCTGAGCAAGTGAAAATGCAGTATTAAACATTGTTTTTTAAAAGTTTAAAAACTTATTAATGAAATTCCATTGAAATACATCATTGATGACAATGGTTTTAGGAAAACAGGATTAGATACAAAGTTAGTGTTGCCATCAAACACAAGAATTTTGTGGCTGATAGCCTGAAAACGATTCAAGTCTACAGAAATTTGGTTATTTTACTTATGAAGCCTTGGACATACCCTCTTGCAGACCAGAAAATAATGTAAGATTAAGTCCATAGTATCATAGTGCCATGGTTTTCTGTGGTAACTTTATTTGAGCAGATTGAATTCTTCATTGTGTTGGGTTTGAACTAATCTGAAACCGATATATTTAATGAGCCAAATTAGGCCTAACTGTTTGCTTGGGAATAATAATTAAAATTGTTAACACGTTAATTTATATCTTGGGGTATTTTTGTTCTACTAATAGAGTTAAGTAGGAAACACTTTCTGTTAATCATATTGAGGGGAAATAAAGTAATTTCAAAATCTTTATAGAACGTGGGAGACCCAGACTGAATTCCCTGTACTACCTGAATAAGATCATGTGTAAGGATGAGATTTATTACTCTCCCATTAAATGTTGTGCTAACCAGCTATTAGTTTCCTGTTGGGCTTGTACACTGTATATATTAATCTGCGCAATGTTTTATATCTGGGTCTTTTCTGTCTCATGTGGGTCACCATGCCACTAGCCTAATATGTCAAACTTCCTTCACATAACCTAAATATTTATGTAAAAAGAAAAGATTTAAATGTAAGAAGCTAATCCACATAGTGTAAAATACTCAGTGATAGATATCTCAATCTACTTTCAGTTAAACTGGGCCAGATATCTGTTTTGCTAATTTTATTTACAAGTTCCGTTGTAGATCTGGAAACTTGGTGATACAAGTTGACTAGAATCTAGAAACTAAACTGCTTTGCAGCATAATCCAGCATATGACTTATTTCCAATTAGACATTTATAAGGTGTAACCTACAGTTTGAAAGAGACAAAAAGTAATGAAAGTGGGTGAAATATCAGAATTCAGATCCTAATATGTAAAACTGACTAACAACAAAGTTGTCTCACGTTAAACATTTACAGTGAGGTGTTCATTCATGGAAGACTATGTATCTGTAGCCAACTTCTCCAAAAAATGTAATTAGTCTATATCAACAATTCCGGACTACAAAAATTGCTAATAAAAACTATAAAAAGCTTTGTCAAGGAGCACATTTAATGCTGGAAAAGTTAATTTCTCATTTACAGAATAAAGTACATTACTGTCAGGAGTGATGCAAATTAGTTTTCTAGGTTCTACATTTGATTACTATACTTTTCTCTTAATACTGCACACTGTACGCTGATAGACTGGGAGAGAAAGTACTTACACTAAAGTTTCATGCAATGGGAAATACTTGAAAAATGACAACAGTCTAATTTTAATCTTGGTATCATGTGTATAAATATATAAACAACTTCTAAGCAATGCTGCAGGCAGATGCTGTACGCAGATTCCTCAGGCTTCTCTTGCACTGACAGCTGTGATTCACTTCTGTGATTGCAGAACAGCTGACATAATGGTGAGAGGAACTATAAACTATAGTTAGGAATTATAAAAAAAAGAACCATAGAATCTAGACTGATTGTTTATCTTTCTGTAGCACTCTTCAGTCATGTACACAACTAGTGTTTCTTAGATGTGAGGCTTTTTCTTTCATGGTAGGCAGATTTTAGTAACTTCTAAATTCATTCACAATGTTAATGACCCAGGGCATTTGACTGAAGCTGTAAGAGATGGCTGTTCAGTTGCATTGTATTTTGTGACATACATGATTTATTAAGGCCAGTACTATAAATAATGTAGTATCTGAAAATAAAATACACCATGCAAGGTATTTCACAAGGTTAAAGTGACTTGGTTTTTTTGTAAACCTTTTAGCGTCCAAAAAGACATGCCCAGAATAAGTCAATACAGTATCTATGAGCTAGACACCCCACAGTGTAGTGGATTGTCAGTGAAAGGGACTGACTTTCAAGAAGATTTGCGTTTCTGTGCCTTTCATGGGGTCTTGAAAATTTTTAATTTGAGAACCACTTCCAACCTTGCTACTGATATTGTCCCCATTATATCTCTGTTCTGTGTTTATAAAGTAATGGTTAAACCCCCCGAAAGAATTTGAGGAGGTAACTGTGAAGATTAATTAGTTCATGGTGTGCAGTGGTCTGAAAATGCAAAATGATGCAATAAAAAGCTGTATGTATCTTATTCAATGTTTAATACTGCTGCTTCTCCCCAGATAACTGCTTTTTCCCCAGGTAAAAAGTCCATCATCTCTTTCCCCATCTGTTCTTTGTTAATGGACTTGCGTGGAAAACGTCCTTAAATTGCAATTTCTATGTTTTGTTTGTGCTATAACTAGCCTACAACACATTACTTGAGATTTATCATTCAGAGAAGAGAGTACCAAAGTATCTTGTAGTTTGCCAAACAGCCTCAGAGACTGTACAACTATTATTGTGCTTGCTGTCGTTATTCAAGCATGGCAGGTTTTTGGTTGAGTGGCTTAGAAGCTTTTTAATGCTTGAAAACTTCTAATAGCACATTTGAGAGAGTTTCTCTGTTAACTTCCACGGAATTCAGCTGATTGACATCTCTATAGAGCTCCCATACAATCATGTTATGGATTTATGGGATATTTCATGGTTCATACACATATTCTCTATATCTGATATTTGATATTGTATCATCAAAATTAAGAATACATTTGAGGTTTTAGCTTTTTCTGTTTTTATGTGACAACATTAATTTGGTAGGGGGAAAAATGTATTCTCTATATATATTAAAGATTAACTGTCTCTTGCTCTGAAAGAAGGTTTCAATTCCTTTTGTTGCTCCTAAATTGCTCTTCTGGGACAGATATGAATTGTCATTGCACATGTATTTATTTTGGTTTTAGAGGTTTTAAATTCTCTGGATTGTATTATGTGCATACTCCTATGCAGATCTGATGAACTGCTTTCTCTTCTGTGGTGCTCAAATGAGATGTTCTCCAGGATAAGCTGTAGCAGTATGCTGCTCTGTGCCACTGCTGAAGGGTGGAAATTTCCATTCCAAGTGTTTGGTTAAATCTGATTTGGTTGTGAAAGAGAATCTGGGATAATTTATTCTTTTACCATGGTATATTAAAGACGTTGGACTGATTTTAGGTACCAAGAATTAATTTGGTTTATTACTGCTGTCAGCTGTCCAGGAGCTAAAGACAGAGATCCCCCTGTAGGATTTTGGGTCTGTTTTCCTTGCACCTTGCCATGCCTTTTACCCTTTGCTTAGCTCATGTTACCTCTGTGTGCAACACCTCCTGGAAAGCTGGACATGTGATTGCTATAGCACATGCAAAATACACATCATTTAATATTGTTTGCAGACCACTAAAAAAAATAAGATCACTTTCAAGCATGATAGCATACCGCTACTTCAGGATTTAGCGCTTTGTGCTCTTGTGTGCAAATTCAGATTCAGGCAACTGAATAGTTTTCTCTGGGTACTACTTGGACTAAACTACCATGAACTGAAGATCATATGAATTGTAAACTTAAAAGAACGGTCAGTTTTGCATTTTGATAAGAGAGAAACAACAGTGATATTTTGGTGCATGACTATGGACTCACATTGAATGGCATGACCTACCATAATGGCTGTATATCCCAAAGTAATAGCTGTAGACCAACCCTCATGGCAGCTTTTGTAATGAAATAGCTGTGTTTTTCTTAATTTCTGAAGTAAGTTTTGCTAAACAAATGGGCTTTTTTTGCCTATTTTATACTTTCTCCTTTTTGGCTATTTTTATTGGTTAGCAGTCTTAAAGTAATTTTAATAAGATGTTTTGCTTCAGGCAGAACTTGCAGAAGTATCACTTTTTCTTCACTTTGTATCTTTCTCCCTTTTTTATAGACTCCTTTCCTGATAGACTCTCCTCCAACTTCCACTTTCCCCTGACCCCTGACAGCAAACTCTAACAGGTTTGCAGAATCACCATCACATCACTGTTTAAAGTCCAAGCTCCTCATGTTCCTCAGAATCTTTTAAGTTTTGTAAATGCCAAGCTCCAGTTTTGATTCAACAATTACTAGCATACAGCTAAAAAGCAGGTACAGGAACCAGAATCAGGTGAATTCACATCCGTTGCACTAGCGCAGAAGGGAAAAAGTAGCATATGTGTATCTAATTAGGATAGCATTGTGCTAAATGGTAGGCCTTGTATATTTCAAAAGCCTTGTTCCCTGTATCCACTAAACAACTTATCATTAACCTAACAATGGTATCCTGGAATCCAATTTGAATTTTGCTATCTATATCACAGTTGCTAATTTTCTTCATTAGTCTTTTCTTGTGTTTTTCTGCTGAGAAGCTTTTGAAGATTTAGCCATTCTACTCACTCCTCTGGTCCCTTATTGTCATTTCCTTAAAGCTAATTAGATTTATCTTGTATTATATCCCCTTCCAAAATCCCTACTGAAAATTTGAACATTTTGTGTATATCTGAGTATCCTCACCATATAATGGTGCTATGTTAAGTTCCCCTGGTCATGTTGGGGAAAAAACCCATACAAAAAAAAATTATGCAATTCCATCACTATATGGAACGCACAAGAGTATTGTCAGCTGCCACTAGGTCAGTGCATATCACACAATACCTTGGAAAACTTTCACTGAAAAAAGAAATAGTGTATTTTGTTGCTTGTTTATTTTTGTAGTCACTGATGGTTGATTTTGGTTGCAGAGGGTAAGCAGCCTATAGCCAACCCGGGAAAAACACCTGCTGTATATGTGCATATTCTAGTACCCAAGATGATGCATGAGATAGAGGAAAGAATAAGTCAGTAAGTGTAGAGAAGTCAGGACTGGGTGGGAAATTTTTTTTCTGTTCTGTAAACACCTACTTGTTCCTGGAAATACCAGTATGAGTTTCTAAGTGTACTAGGCATCTGTATACTTAACATCATCCCTTGTTCACTTGATGGAATTAGTGCTTTTCACGCTTGTTAAAAACAACTTCTGAGAGAGTAAATCTTCAGGAGATCTACAGCTGACCTCAGGAACATGGGTCATATGATTAGGGGACCAGAACATCTTTCTTATGAGGAAAGGCTGAGGGACTTGGGTCTTTTTAGTCTGGAGAAGTGAAGATTAGGGAGGATCTCATGAATGCTTATAAATACTTAAAGGGAGTGTGCCAGGAGGATGGCACGTCTTTTTTCAGTGTTGCCCAGTGATGGGACAAGAGGTAATGGGCACAAACTTAACCATAGGAAGTTCCATCTAAACATGAGGAAGAACTTCTTACCTTTGAGGGTGGCAGAGCACTGGAAGAGGCTGCCCAGAGAGGTGGTGGAGTCTCTGACTCTGGAGACATTCCAAACCTGCCTGGACGCCATCCTGTGCAACCTGCTGTAGGTGACCCTGCTCTGGCAGGGGGGTTGGAGCAGATGATCTCCAGAGGTTCCTTCCAACCCCTGTGGTTCTGTGATTCTGTGATTCTCTGACAGATGAATTAACCGTATAGAAAGACTGAGCAAAGTTTTGTAGGCACAGAAGTGTGCTGTTTAGTTTAGTTAAAAAGAAGGGTCTAGGTTTGCCCTAGAAAGCAGTGGGAGATAGCTTGCAGGACACTTTTTTATTAGTTTGCTTGCGGACAGCCTCTTTCTATCTATGTGGCTATTCTGGATCCTGGCTGTGAAAGGCCTTGAGGGAGCTGCTACCTTCCAACGAAAGAGCACTTGTGTAGCTACTCTTAAATGAGGGAGGCATCCAGATCAGGCCTTGGTTTCCTCTCTCCTCTCTGTGCTGAGGATCTAAAACCAGTATTCAAATGAACTTTCTGTGTATCTTCTCAGCCTCAGTTGCAGAGATGAACAATCGCATCTCTTGAATTGCAAGATTCAACAATCTACTTTCTCGTTCAGTCCTTATTTTGTTACTGAGGAAGACTTTTCATGACAGGTACACTCCTTATTGAAGAGTTACTGATTTTTGTTCAAAAATAAAGCTCTCGTATCATACTTTCCGTGCAGCTTAATGGTATTTGTTTGCATTTAAATACCAATTCTCAAAAAACGTAATTGATATCTGATTTTATTGTCTGACTGTAAACAAATGGAAACTGTTGATCAGTGAAAGGATCACTTTATTTTCTGAAGTTCCTGCTTGTATTATTTCTAGGAACAGGATTTTTTTTGCAATGTAAAATCTCTCATCTCTAACTGATGTATGATTCCTTTTCTATAAATGTCTCCTTTTTCAAAATCTCTTCACTGCAGGCTTCCTGTAAATTTTGTGTAGGGATTTTAAAGTTCTTGTCCTTACTTTCAAGGCCCTGAGTGGCTGTGATATTTGACTAATTTTCTCTTCTGCATTTTCGAAGCTGCTAATTACAGTCTGAATCATAAGGTTACTTTTTTTTTCTATACTGTAATTTGGTGAGTTGTGAGTCACGAAGTTTTTGTAGCTCTACCCTTTTAAAGATATTGCAGAATCCTTCCCTGCTGCCCACTTGGTGTCCTTATTTAAAAATAAGATTGAAGAAAGAAGTCATTGCTGCTACTTTTAACTCACTAGTTAGTTGTACTTGTTCAGTGCTTCATAACTTCTTTTTTTTGGAAAGATAATGTGCTTTTTTATTGTTAGTGAATTCCCTAAGGTACTATATGAAATATAAAATGTGTAGAGTAATGTCATGTATGCAGTGATACAGGCAAAATGGCTCACAAAAATCTTTTTTTGACAGATTTTCAGATAGAATATTGTGCAGTAAAATAAATTCTTTTATTTCCTGTAATTACCATAACTTTGCCAGTATGTTTGTACATAATTAACACAAAGAAAAAGCTGAGTGTATGTGAAAGACATGAGTTCCTCATAACCCATGTAACTATCTCCCTTAGACTGCAAAATCTATTATGATTATCATATTGAAGCTAAGAAAAGGGTTGTCTTTAAAAAAGTAGTATCTCTGATTGGCATATCCAAATATTCGAGGTCCTCTAATTACTTCTTACTCGGAAAAATATTGGGATATATTTGCCATTGCAAGACAGTAATTCAGTTAAAAATGACAGTTTTGAGAAGCAATTGCCCCTGAATTTCATATATTTGAATTTTTTTCCCACTGAAAAAGGAAATAAGTTTAAATGTTGCTAGAGAATAAAGTAGAGGGTCCAACTTATTTATGTGAAAGAATGTTGATTAAAATCGTACATAAAACTAAAAAAAGGAAAAAATCAAATTTTGTAAATCATAATTCAAACTCTTCTTCCCTTCCAAGATTGACTTAAAAATATTTGATTTTAAATATTTGGGATAATTTTTTTCCTGGTGTTTTCCACTTGTTATGAACTTAAAGTTTTTTTACTTCTCTTCTGAGAATGTTCTCAGGCATTATCTTGGCATTCTCAATGGGAGAATTCAAAATAATCGTAATTGTGTGAGGCTTGCCATAACTGACAACAGTGGAACATAAAAAGCAAGAGGATGCATACATTGCTCTCTTGCCACAATAGTCTCCTTTACTCTTTGCCACTATTCTAAGCCTCCTAATAGCCATGTATTTAACTTGCCTAACATTTACTTCTTTGAAAGGTGTTTCTGTTCCTCTTGAGTAACTTTGAGGTTTCCGTTATCAGCAGCAGGCCTCTGTAATTTGGTGGCATGAGATGCTGAGGGCTAGAGGTGGACTGTGTTCTCTTCCCAGGAAGTTTTGCTGGGCTTGACTGAGAGCTAGAGCATATAAACAATTCATTACAGGTTAAAAAGGTTACGTGAGTCAGCTCACCCGCTGTAAGTGTGCATATGAAAGCTCTTAGCCCAGGGCAAATGTAAAATAATATAAGCTTTCTTATGGAAAGCTAACTTGATAAACCACACACACTGGTGTGGATAAACCGTATACTGGCCAGCAGTTTTATATGGACTGTTGTATATTGTTGACTCCTTCAGCTGTGCAAAATCATTTATCTGGGTTTGATTTTTAGTCTTGTATTCTCCTCCCAGAAGAACCAAATGGAGAAAATCTCTGAGGACTTTTTTTGCACTGTGAACTAAATTGCAGAATTATATGCAGTGTTAGGAATATTTGATGGTTGCTGTGTTTAAGAACAACTCTGTTGATGAATCTCTGGATGTCGGTCTGGATACATCAGCCTCCCTCCCGACTGCCGTATCTCCCAGTGATTCCTGCACTTCTCTGGTGGCTGCTCTGGCCCAGTTAGAGGCTTCTGCTGCTGCCAACTGACATGAGTGGTCTCTTGTGTTTTGGTATTTAACATTTAGCACTCAGACCCTGTTGATATACATGCTAGGTGTTGTAGTTAAAATGTGGGAAAATGCTATTGTTCCCATTTTAAGATATACAGTATGAGAGCTAAGAAACAATGCAATGAATTTTTGGAGGGATTTTAAATACCAAAATTAGATTCTCAATAAGTTCATTAATATTTGAATTTAAATAATGAGTCAAAGAGCAAAAAGTGAAAAAGAGTAAATTTATCAAAGAGAAAACTAGTATGGCATTCTGGTAGAGGGACAGATAAATAAATGCCTACGAACTTTTAGTTTGTGTAGCTGTATTGCAGGAAAAAACACATAGTGCAAGTAGCGTGGCCAGAAGGCGGCAAGCACATCCAGTAGCATGTTGCCGGTAAGTGTTACAGTTTTTTTAATGTGAAGCTTTGCTGTTTCAAATTCAAATCCAAGCCAGTGATTCATAAGACGTATTACACACTTGATAACTATAAAATATTGAGAATGCCAAGAATTTTTTGACATTATTGAGGATTAAGACTTCACTTTGTTGATTCCATATAAGACAGAAACAAAAACATTAAAATTTACATGCTTCCCTAACCAGGCCAGCAAAAAAGAAGGAAAACAATTTCTGTAGGCAGGAGGCTAACCAGTGGAGCCTGATTTGTATTACATGGCACATGTAAGTAGAGGTTGACATAAAGTAGTTCATCCAAATTTCCTTCTTATAGTTAATGGCTGGGATGAATAGCTGTTTGCAACTTTTTAGCTAAGTCGTCTTTGGAAGCTGTTGTCTAGAGGATGGCAAATATAACTCTAATTTGGGAACTCCAGGCCTGTAAGCCTGTACCAGGCAAACTGTTAGAAGCTGTAGTAGAAGGCAATTAGTACATACATTGTTAAACATAAGCTACTTGGAAAATGACTTCTGAAAAGTAAAATCCTTCTTTACAGCCTTTGGTAGTTGCCAACAAGCTTGTCGCTAGAGATGATCCGATTGATATAGTCTTGGCTTTCCAAAAAAATTTGACAAAATCCTTCACCTAAGCCTTGTAAGGCAATCAAGTGGTTGTGGCATAAGAGGGAATGAATGATCTGGATAAGAAATAAATTGAAAAATGGGGAACAGAGATTACGAGCAAATAGTGTTTTTTTGCATTGGAGGAAGATCACTGGCAGTGGGAGGGCTCTATGCTAGGATACATGTGTTCATAGATCATCTGTAAAAGTATGTTTGCAGTGAGATGACACGATCTGATGATGGCAAAAAATTCTTCAGGGTAGGTAGAAGGAAGAGTGCAACCAAAGTATTGCAGAAGGACATTAGAAAACAACAAGAAAGGGCAATAAAATGACAGATTAAATTTAGGGTAGATCTACATAAAATAAGGCACACTCAGAGAAAGAACCCTGTCTTCAGAGAGAAAGACTCTGCTGGTCACTATCACTAGGGGATTATACCTAAAAAGTGTGGTAAAAAGTGATTCTTCCCACAACGATTTTTTACCTGTTCAACACCTTCCCAAAAAATGTCGGAGAGATGCAAAGCTTTATGTGGGCTCGAGGGGGTGACTGTACAAACACTTAGAATAAGAGATCATTGTAGGTTATAAATAGACAAACTGCAACATGCTCAGTAAATTTGAACCAAAGCTGGTCAGAAGATAGGAAGAAATAACAGGGTAAAGCATTACATAGTTTTGCTCTGCTCTTTCCCTAGATACCTGCTTATGGTTACTATCGGAGGCAGAATAGGCCAGATAAATCCCTTGGTCTGATCCAGAAGGGCTGTTCTTTTGATATTATTTTGACTTCTGGGAGATAGTTAGAATACTTCAATAGAATAATTCAAGACAGCTTTACTTTGTGCTGCTCTTTTGGCTCCGGATGAACAGAATATAACACTTCAGTGCCATGCTCTCCCATGCTTACCATACTAACAGATACTTGCAGAGACATAGGTGGCTGACATAGAATGTCCTATGTCAAATCTATGCCACTCGGGATGCCTCAGTCTTCAAAAACGCTTGTGGGCAGCTCTTTAATCCAAACAGCACTGGCATTACATGAGGGGACAGATGTGTGGGCTTGTTTATAAGCTTCTTATGTTAAAATTCCTTTTGTTTCCTCCTACCGACTTTCAGAAAAAAAGTCTTGTTGGCAATAGCTGGAAAATCTGAAAATTAGGAAAACCAAGAAATAGTAGTGGTTTGTTTTCTGAGGAATTATGGGATTCCCAGTTAAGCCTGCTTTGTAAGAAGAGCTTTTTTCTGTCTTAATTCTGGAGTATCTATTACACTTAACAAAGTAGAAGCAAGTATATTATTTTTCATTGTGTTTACTTAAGCTTGAAAGCTAGAATCTAGATTACCTTTTTTATACCACTTGAGCTAGCAAAGCACTCTGAAGTTGATTATTATTCAGGTCTAATGGGCATCTTTCAGATTAGTTGCACATTTTCACTCTTTATAAATTATTTCACAAGGAGAATGAGATCAAGTTTGAAACAGAATTTCTTATAACCACATAATAACTTATCAGTCTTATTGACATGCATTTTGCAAAACAATAGTGTTGTACACAGCTTCTGTATGAGCAAACAGAATTACTACTAACATCTTTTTTTTAAGGTTCTTGTTGCACACTCTCCCCTCAGTCAAACACTCTTAGCTCACTAATCAATCTACTTGTCAAAAATGCTCTTCTTTGGCAGAAGAGACTGAGAAGTTTGACAAAGCACATTAAGCTGGTGATGTTGATTAATGCTTTTCAGTTAGTAGCATTTTGTTGAACACTATAAATTAAGAATTTTGATGACAGTTGGCTTTTCATAAATTACATACAAGAGGGGCTTATCATTGCAATGAAGTAATATATTTTTCCTCTCTAAGATTTCTCATGACTGTCTGCTTCATGTGAGTTTCTCTTTTTCATTTTTGGGTTTTTTTTTTACTATTAAAGTGTAAATGGCACAATTTGAGGTCCATAAATCTCTTTGGCCAAAAAATAAAATTAAAGAAAGAGAGGGCAAAGAAGCTTGATACTGAAGGTTTCTGGGTATTCCTGAATTTCATTGAAGTCAAAGAACAGTAGGGAGAAAACTGAAGTTCCAAGAGGTGTAGGCCTTTTTGGTACTTTTGCATATCCCAAATGTTTGTCACCTTCCCTGAGCTATTTGGAAATGGGAAGAACTAACATACAGGCAACAGTCCACAGGAGTTTCTTTAATGATTATTCCATTAAATGTAGGAGTTTTCTGACATTTGACTGCATTCCCTTCAGTGTGCTCTTCAGCATTCTTGATAGAAATGACATCCACAGGGTTCATAAAAATCATTTGCCTCCAGAAGTGTCTTACCTACAAAAAACAAGACTTCCAGGATGTTTTCAGTACATATTTAAACAGATCTTGTCTAGGATGCACTTTATAAAACATTTAGGTATTGATAACCCTTCAGATAGTTCTTTTGCAACAAGAGCCAAGGACAACATGTTTATGGTTCCTCTTGACAAACATGATAGCTTAGCTTAAATGTTACCCAGAAACTGGGAAATCCTGAATGCTGCTTCTCCTTATGTTCCTCTCTTAGACTGTGTAGGGATGAAGAAATCTATATTTAGGGAAAGGATCACAACTGAAAACTTGGAGAAACACAGGCACACAGTGTAAATAAAGAGTAAACTAAGAGTTTTCACTAAGTGAGAAACGTAACACCATTTCCCACTTCTAATGAGAAGTATTCTAGAGGTAACCATCAGTTCCTTAACTCACTACGCCTTGCCCATCCAACATCATGACTTGCAGTTAAATCTCTCAAAATAATCCAAGTAGTGCAGACCTAAATCCAGTACTGTTGCTTTTCTCACATGACTCAAAGACACTGCCTTCTAACCATCTCACTTAGTGGGTGTATTTTTGGTTGTTTTGTGTTGTTTTGTTCCTTCCTGTCTCCTACCCTTTGAAATGCTTCTTTCTGAAGTCCCAATTTGTGCATACTTATGATGACTCTAAAAGAATTACATAGGCAGCCTGTACATTAAGCCATGTGGAAGCTTTATTTTCTTTTTAACCAAGCAGAGGAGGTAAATAATGTTTTCCCCCTTGAATTTCTGGCAACTTTAAGTTATGCTTGCTGAACATTGTGCTACATTATCAACATACACATACTAGTCTTTTGCCAACAAAGTATAAAGATTTTCTGTGCATGGACTTATCATAAATTTGTTTGCAAAATTGTGTTCCTTTTTTTCACATTTAAGTCAATAGATACATTAGTCTTTTACACTTTGGGTCTCAGTATGTGTCTATGTACCCAACGAGGAGATACTTTGGAGACTAAAATGAAAAACTTCTGTGAGAAGCATTTATACTGAAAGCACAACCATGGCCTGAAAACCATGTAAAGAAAAAAAATAAATTAAAGACATTGCTGACAATGTGAACTCCAAACAGAATGGTTCATAGAAATAAACCTAGTCTGGCAGATTTTATTCCATTAACAAGACTGGTATTCAGGGTGAAAATTCCTATACACATGAATGCAAGTGTTACTTAACAAAAGTGTAATTTAATAGAAAGATGATCTTTGAATTACTAACAATTTCACACAGAAAGTTTTAAGGTTGTGGAGGGTTGACTTTGGCCAGCTGCTGGATGCCCACTCAGCCATTCTGTCACTTCCTCTCCTCAACAGGACAGGGGGAGAAATTGAGGTGAAATAGCTGGTGGGTCAAGAAGACAAGGAGGTGACCTACCAATTACCATCATAGGCAAAACAGAGTCAACTTGGGGAAAAGGTGTTTAATTTATTGCCAATTAAAATAGCTTCAGATGGTGAGAAACAAAGGCAAAAATTAAAGCACTTTCCCTCCATCCCCACTTCTTCCCAGGCTCAAACTCACTCCTTCATTCCCGAGTCATCTTCAACCTTCTCCCTGATGAACCATGCAGGGAAAATGGGGAATGGTGGCATTGTGATCAGTCTTTAACAGTTCACCTCTGCTGCTCCTTCCTCCTCACAGTGTTTCCCTGCTCTGGCATGGGCTTTCATAAGCTCCAGTCTTTCAGGATTAACCTGCTCCAGTGTGGGCTCTTCACAGGCCACAGTTCCTTCAAGGAATATCCACCTGGTCTGGCATGGGGTTCTCCTTGGGCTTCAGTATGGATATCTTCTCCAGCATGGGTCCTCTCCACCAGCTGCTGGGAAATGCCTTCTCCACCACGGTCTCCTCCATGGGCTGCAAGTAAATATCTACTCTGGTGTCTGGGGCACTTCCTCCTTCTTCTTTCCTAGCCTTGGTGTTTTCAGGGTTGTTTCTCACAATTTTTTCCCCCTCACTCTTCTCTCTGCTCTCTGGTAATTTTTTTTGTCTTAAATATATTTTCCCAGAGGTGCCACCAGCTTCACCAACAGGCTTGGCTGTGGCCTGCAGTGGGTTTGTTGTGGAACTGGTGATGTCTGACACAGGGCAACTCCACTCCTCCCACAGGCACTCCTGCAGCCCCCTGCTGCCAAAGGTAAACCAGCTGCTATGAATTTCAACTTTTTAATATGACTACCAAATAAGAGAATTCTAACTAAGACTTTCAATTGCTTTTATATCGATCAAATTAGTCAACAATATGTCTATTTTATTTACAAGTCACCAAAACAATGGCTTCTGTATGGCTTCATCTATGATCATTGTTATGAGCTCTGCTTTAGAACAGAAAACAAGGAATAGCTTCTCTAACTGAAACTACCACAGGAACTTAATTAAGCAGAATGAAATGAATTGTAATTTTAAAAGAAAATTGGGGCTACCACTCCTAACTAAGCTTTCATTTTGACAAATGGTAAGAGCCTCCTTTTTCTAACTCATCTAAATTTTAAGGTATTTTCTTCATAAAAAGAGAAAGGAGACATATGGAGAAAAAATGACGGTTTCCTGTGCTTCCTTAGTTTTACTGAATCCACCCATATAATGATTTTCCATCTAAGTGTTAATGAAACGAGATACTGTTTTACTTACAAATGGAGCAGTAGAGTTAAAAAACACGTTTAATAATGTCTAAAACTATTATGGTAATCAGACATTTCTTCTGTTGAATACGTGTGGTGCATTCACTGTAAAACCACCACCAATGTATCTCGAGCAATGTTTTCAGTTTCAGTGTTCAGGCTCCCAAAAAGCCTGCAGGTGATTGAGCATTTCCCATGAAGAAAAATTTGCTGTGTTGATGTTTGACACTACTTTTTTTTAAATTATTATTATTTGCTTTACCAGTTGTATAGTTTGGGATTTATATTCTTTTATGTAGAAATGAAAGATCATCCTTTGCTGTACCTTTTTTAGAAGTAAATTGAACATACTGTTGAGAATAATGCAGTGGTTTTACCCTATGCACTTTGTCACCCTAACATTTGGATGTGTTTTCATTCCCAGGCTGTAGTGTGTCTGTATTCCCCAAACTCTCTTATGTGGTAGTATGCTGACCTTCACTTTGTCTGTAGGCACAAATATTAATAGAAGTAGAAAAAGAGGGGTAATTTTATTTTCTTTACCACTCAATCTATATTTTTTCAACAGCTTAACACTTGTAGAAATGAAAATAAACAGTACTTGAGGCTGAAGTTTCTCTGATTCTGCAGAGTGGAAACAGCATGTATATGGATAGGACAAACTTCTTTCTGCTCACTGGCTATGTATGTAAACCATGACCCTGGAGATATTGTTCAATTGATAAGCCAGTTAAGTCACTGATTTTCCTGTTGCGTCTGTCATCTAGGCTGCTAACTTCTTAAAAATGCTTTCTCAGAGGAACTGGAGAGATACCATTTCCTTACTTCACATTGAATGTCTTACAGTAATTGTTATGAAGCTAGATTAAGCCCAGCGTTTTAGAGGTAAAAATCCGATTTACTGCCATTGGTTGAATTATCTCCAGTTCCCTGGGATTCTGTAATACCCTTCAACTCTCTTTAAAGTGCAGGGTGAAATGAAAGGGAATTAAGAGCAAGTGATACATGTAATTAAGGCCCCATTGTGAGTACGTCTCCCATTACAGTATTAAAATACTAACGTAAATGTCCAAGTCGGAAAATTAGGTTATTAAGCTTTCTATTTTTTTTTTTAAATTTAGCTACAAAAATGGTTTTGTTCTGCGTTTTTTTGATTTGTTTTGTTGTTTTTGTTGTTGCTTTAACTTTCTTTCTAAATGAATTGTTGTTTTCCCAACGTGTCCTAAAGGAACACCATTCTTGATTTTTATATCCTGAAAACTACAAATTTCTGTAATTTCCTTTGCAGTGCTGTATATTACTCTAGTGAAGTAACCCTAGTGGGACACATTTCTGTAAAGGGTTTTCTTTGATTTTATTGTGTTCTTTTTTAGATACCTAGCATTGAAATGAGGAACCATCCTGAAGGAACTAAATGGACTTGAGATGACACCAAGAATGTCATTAATATTTACGCACATGTAAATGGGAAAATAGGCTCTCAGGGTGCTTTCTCCTTTGACATAGTGTTAGAAACTGTAAGATCTGCCCATGAGGCTGTTTTGTGACGACAGCTGGAATGCTAACATTCATGCTATTTCTTAGCTTGACACCTTGGGATCACTAGATCCCACATAACTATTCATGAATCAGGTGTTCTCTACAGGCTCTTACACCAAAATGTGTTAGATACGAAGCTAGTTCAGCAGGCCATCCACTGCACTCTTTTATGAGATCATTTGAAAGCAGGATGAACAGAGCCAGACAATACCGCACCAGAGTTCAGAGATTCAGGGGAAGGTAAGTAGTGTGTGCCAAAATACCCGAGTTTTATTTGAAATAGAGTAAAAAAAGGAAACCTAGGTGTAGACCAGGAACGAAGATACTAGTTGAGCTCTTGTTAAGAAAGAAGACTTTTTTTTTTTTAGGTGACTAAAAAGCTTTGACCTGCGTATTGCAGAAGACCTGTCTCGTTTTGAAAGAGTGTTGACACTGGTACGATGTATGTAGTAGCTCAGGGGAACAGAGTGGGGCATCTGAAAATCATCTCTGATGAAGACAACCCTGAAAATATCAGTGCTTGTGAGTTTGAACTTGAGAGGTTACTCTTTATAATCACTGCTTTTAACCCTTTTAGGCTGTAGCAGTCTTCATTATATGGTAGGCACGATTTCTTTCATCTTTCATCAGGTCCTCATGATGTCTATGACATATTTAAGCAAAGTATTAACATAGAAGTAGTGGATATGATAATTTTGCAGTATGATAAACTTTGTCTTAGTGAACTCAAAGGCTCCTACCCTGACAATTTATGTCTAAACATGGAAATTATAGAAAGAAGGCTCAGAGGAACACAGTGCCACTAATTCTGAAGTGTATTAGATATTTAAAATATGTGCCAGGTGGTCTTTGCACACTGTATGCACCAGAAAACCCAGCAGCTATCCCTGCAGAACTTAATTTATAATTATAATACTGGTGATTATTTTTGAATCTGTTATGTAAATTCTCTGTAGACCCAGACTCAATAAAAGAAATCCATGCATTTAATTAGTACACCAAAAATATGTATCAGGTACTTTTATGATGTAATAAACCCAAGTTTAGTTCACATAAAAATTAAAACATACATTTAAAACCAATAATGTGAAAGCATGCATTTTGCTGAGACAATGCCTGTATAATTCTTTGACTAGACAGACTCTTTATGTAGAGTTTTTTCCTTTCATTTAAACTGAATTCTCAGATAATTCAGGAACAAGATAAAAAAATATAATCAGTAATAAAAATAGTTGTTCAAAAGTTGACGCGTATTAAGACATCTTATTATGCAGTGTTCTTATAGTATCTTAATATGCAAGATGAGATCAGTGGCTCCATTTGCACTGGAAGTGTAAATTAATTGTTGAGGTCCATATTGTCCTATATGTAGATTTAGTTCCTTGTCATGTTTTTAAGCATGGGAAGAAATAATTTTCCCTTAGCTTAAAAATTATCCTAGGTAACAGAAGGCAGCCTGTAAGTATAAGAAAAATTTAGATATAACACCCATCATCTTTTCTTCTCTCTTTTCATAAAATATTTACTCTTTTAGAAATATTTAATATCATTTATGTCATAGTGACAAAGTTGCAAGCTCTGAAGATGTAAGTTTTGAATCCTTCTTTGCACGAGGGTTGAACTACACCTGTGATCATGTGCCAATACAGATTATTGACTAAACAAATGTCTCATGGTAGCTTCCTAAATGAATCTGATGAAAAAGTGACCTCCAAGGTCAAGGGAGGATAAGGGGGAAAATGACTCTAAGAAACAGCCAAGAGTCTACCCCAAAGAACGCCACAGTCTTTAATTTACCAAGAGATCAATCTAGACACTATAAGCAGTTTAATGAGGCCAAAGGAGTTAGGTAACAGAACTTATTTAATATTACCAATCCACTGTAACTACAGGTTTCCACAGAAAAGCTTTATTGCATAGGAAAAGGCCAACAGGTACATTAAAATCCTCTGAAGAAGTTATAGTAATAGGAGAAGGAGAAAGATTCATCATGAGTCATTATGGTTGTTAAACCAAATTATCTCTTCTGAATGCATAAAAAAAAGACATTTCCATATTCTGAATGTTTTTTTAAGTCCTTATTAAATATTAACATTATAATAAAGCTACTACTATGATTTAAAAAATGATCGAGATTTTCCTCTTTATCCTTCTATCTCACCTGAACATATTTGGAGATGGATTCAGATGTTTCGTGTTTTGTCTCCACCCCATTGTCTCTGAGAGTTCATGCTCTCTTGCACATGTTAAAAGCAGGGTTATTAATGACAAACCACTTCTAATTCCTACAGGTTCTGATTTAATTTAGGCTAATTTTATTTGCAAACACCTGTAAATGCAACACTTTATTAAACTCATTCAGGTTAAATCTCTATCCATCTGTGCAAATCTGCCTATGTGGCTTATTTGTATGCCTACTTTTTCCTCTGTTTCTGAGCAATATGCTGCAAGAGTTGTTATGTTATTGCATTTGGGAATTGGAGGTATGGAGAAGATATGGAACGTGCTCAAAATTACACAGAAAAGCTTTGTTGGAGGAGGGCATAGAATCTGTTTTCTCAGGTTTGTTTTCTCTGTCGTTGCCCCTTCTCTGTTGCAACTTTTTAATTCAAAAATATGTATGAATAAAGCTTCCCTCCCCATTCCCTCAGCCTTTGCATATGTTTTCATGTATCTGTGGAATTGGAGGTACTACATTTTAGAGCATTTTTCTAAAGGTTTCTTTTAAAGAAATCTTGTACAGGAGACAATAGCTTGCACAAGAAGGATCTTAAATTTGTTACCAGGTAATGGGAAATTATTTTATATCCTGTATGATGAGATAGATGTGGAATGGGTGTTCTGTGTTACTTTCTGAACTAAGCAGCAGTTAGATAACTATCTGGGATGGAGTATAAAGTCTTAGCAAAGCAGTATGGTATTTGTTATTTACGTTCAAGGGAGGCATAGAGCTTCATCCTTTGTCAGGCAATTATTGCTCTTATTATGTTAAACAGAACTGTGTGAAAATAATGACCACTTTTAAAGACATTATCTACTTATTTTTATTATAGAATTCCATTATGAGAATGGAAAAGCTGATTCAGAGTAGCTCAGATTTAGATGTCAGCTTGAGTGTGTATCTTACTGCACGGCTGCAACAACAGCAGCAAAGTTCTTCCTCTTCACACTTCCCCTTTGATTTCCTATTTTTTTTTTTATATTTGGGTGGAGTGGCAAGCTGGATAAGTTTATTTGGTTTGCATGGCAAGGTTTGGGGAGGGGGGGGGGCTACCAGGTTGGCTTCTGTGAGAAGATGTCAGAAGCTTCCCCATGTCTGATAGAGCCAATGCCAGCCGACTCCAGGATGGACCTGCTGCTGGCCAAGGCCAAACCCATCAGCAACAGTGGTAGCACCTCTGTGATAACATATTTAAGAAGGGAAAAAACTGCTGCACAATGGCAGCCGGGAAAGAGGAGTGAGAATATGAGAGAGAAACAGCCCTGCTGACACTGAGGTCAGTGGAGAAGGAGGGGGAGGAGGCGTTCCGGACACTGGAGCAGAGATTCCCCTGCAGCCCACGGTGAAGACCATGGTGAAGCAAGCTGTCCCCCTGCAGCCCGTGCAGGTCCACAGTGGAGCAGATATCCACCTGCAGCCTGTGGAGGATCCCACGCCAGAGCAGGTAGATGCATCTGAAAAAGGCCATGACCCTGTGGGAAGCCCATGTTGGAGCAGGTTCCTGGCAGGACCTGTGGACCCGTGGAGAGAAGCCTATGCTGGAGCAGGGGAAGACAGCGAGGAGGAAGGAGCGACAGAGACACTGTGTGATGAACCGACCACAACCCCCATTCCCCATCCCCCTTTGCTGCTTGGCGTGAGGAGGTAGAGAAAATCGGGAGTGAAGTTGAGCCCGGGAAGAAGGGAGGGGTGGGGGGAAGGTGTTTTGAGATTTGGTTTTATTTCTCATTATCCTACTCTGATTTGATTTGTATTAAGTTAAATTAATTTCCCTGAGTCAAGTCTGTTTTGCCTGTGATGGTAATGGGTGAGTGATCTCCCTGCCTATCGTGACTCACAAGGCTTTCATCATATTTTTCTCCCCATGTCCAGTTGAGAAGAGGGAGTGATAAAGCGGCTTGGTGGGCACCTGGTATCCAGCCAAGGTCAGCTCACCACAATGAGGGTGCCCCTTTTCCCCATTTAGCTGGATAATGCATAGTCCAGATGGTGATATACATCCGTATCTTCCCACTTGCTGGGAGAGACAGAAGCTTCCGGCTCTATGCTTCTGTTTTTCTGTGAAGCCATTGAACTCTTGGCACAGCATTTCCTCTTTGAACTTGACATTTCCTTGTTCTCCAGGGAAATGCCGTTGGGCTGCCCTGGTTCAGCCAATGTACCCGACTGCTGGCTCAGTGCATCCCACACAGAGTCTTTTACATCATTATTTGGTGAACTGTTAATTCCCCTTGCACTACTAGGTCTACTGCAGGATTCTCGCATTGATTTATAAAGCCTTCAGTTTGTTAGGCCATGTTATCTCCCTGATGAATCTCTTTCCAGTGTAGCATTGATTATCTGACACTCGGTATTTCGAGTTTTCTCAAAAGTAAGTTGTATTCTCTGGAAACTTTTCTCAAAGCAAGCTGGATGGAGTTTCGCTTCAGCCCCTCACATATCCACTACAGAAGAAATTTCTTCCACAGCAGTAAATGTGGAGAAGTGTTTCACTGTTTTGTCAAAAATAACACCTCACAGATAAAGCTAGAGTTGTATATAAAGGTGACATACAGGCCAAAATTGAGACCCTTATCTTAAATTTTTATGTAAACACATAATTCATTAAAGTAGATCTGTTTATTTTGTTCTCCTTATTGTTTGTTTGTTTGTTTGTTTGTTTTAGCTTGCAAGAAATGCTCAGGAATTAAGAAATGGGCATTTTAGAAATACAAATAAAGGTACTCAGACTGAAATATCCATTAGAAACCTTCTCAAACTGGCATGTGTTATGGACTCAGGAATGTGGAGTTTGATGTGGAAAATACCTTCAGTTACTAGTAAACCAAAAGTCAAAGTTGTTCATTGTGGGCAAATCTCCAAGTAAGAATGACTATAAAACTAGACATTGACAGCAACTGTGTAAACAGAAATAAGGAGTGAGGAAGGTTTGTTGAGGGATCACCATAATTATAAAATGATATGAAGGTGACAGCAGGGCTAAGAAAACAGCACACAAAATCAGTTTTTCTGTCAATTTTAAGTCCTTACTGGCCACATCAAGGTATAAATAGATTTCTGAGTGATAATCTTTGTTCAACACTAAATTTAGAATTGGACAGGGAGGAGGAGTGGCATTGTAAAATACTAGCAGGCCATAATTCAGGATGAAATATTCAAGTTTGTAAAACCAGAGCCAAAATTCCATTGTATTATGCAGAAAAAGGAAAGCTGAGTTTTATGATACTGCAGTTTACCCTTCATTGACATTTCATTATATGCACTATTATAGGGCTTTTACCAACTGCAGACTTCATGGTTATTTGCAGAAATAAGAATCCCTTAAGAATCCTCTGTTGTGAATTAGGATGTTGCTACTAGATGACAATACTGAACAAGAAGTTTATAATTTCTGTTGGCTAGGAACTCCTGGAGTGTAATACCCCTTTTCCACCAATAAGTGAAAGGAGCCACAGATAAATATAAATAGACTTATAAACTCATAGAATGGTTTGGGTTGGAAGGCACCTTTAAAGATTATCTAGTCCAACCCCCCCTTGCCTTGACAGGGACATCTTTCACTAGATCAGATTGCTCAAAGCTCCGTCCAGCGTGACCTTGAACAATTCCAATGACGGGGCATCCAGAATTTCTCTAGGCAACCTGAGAAGTTGTACATGAAGAGGGACGACAAATAGTTCCATGTGGTTATTGCAGGTGCCAGTTGTTGTATACTAGAAGAAATTCTTGCATAGGGAAAATTCTTTCAGGTTATTTAGAATTGTTTTTACAAAGGAAATTCAGATTCTTCTTGATATTCTCGTTGTTGGATACAAAATCTATTTAAATGGTGAGAATCATGAAATTCCTTTCTTGTTGCATATAACTACTGTCTTTAACACAACACTCAAACAAGGATTTTCCAAACCAAGTTCCTTCATCTGCCTCTCTTTATTCCTTTCCCTATTATTTTCACTGCTTCTATTCTTCATTTATGTCAGAGGATAAGATTAAAGGAAAAACACATTTTTCCAGACATCTCTAAAACAAGCAAACAACCCCCCCGGGCAACAAAACCCCTTCTATTTTGTTTGAGTTATGAATTTTTCATACTTACGTGCTCTTTGATTGTTTCCTAACTTTATTTAAAGCCTTTTTACATTTTCATTTATTAGTCTTTATCTGCAGGTGTATTAAAAATACACAGTGCATGCACACAACTGCACATTCATATATGCTGAAAAAAATAAAACATAAAAAATATTCCCAACTGGTTAATAGTGTCTACTGATACATAGGAGTGAAAAGCATAAAATAGCACTGATGTTTATAAAGGTGCTTATAAGTTGCAACTTAGCAATAGCCGTTTCCTCCAAGATAACAACCTCCCATTTCCATGTTGTGATAAAATCAGGTTAGCTCATGCTTACTCTTTGTGTGTGTGTGCTCTTATTTTTATCATGTCAGTACCATCTTGTTTGAAATTAATGTAATTATAAAAAAATGGCAGCTAAATGAAATTATTTTAAAATATTATATAATTAAATAGAGTTGATTAGGGGTCTCATGGTGAGATACTTATCATTATAGATATATTTTATATATCTATATATCATTATAATATATTTTAAGAGTATAATCATATTTCCTTTAAAAGTCACCTACTAAATATTTTGCAGTAATCTTACATATTATCATCTTTCTTATATATAAGCAAATACAAGCAATTTTAGTGAGTTCTTATGGGAACTCCCGCTGAGCATGTGCAATCAACATAATTTTATTTCCTGTGCCGGTGTGTTTCACTTTTACAGTTCAAAGAAAGCTTTCCGTGTCTCAGCAGCAGCATTCAAGAACTTGAGCCAGCATGTACGTGGAAAAATGGAGCTGAATTTTCAAAGTGTACCTTAGAGTAGAAGTGCAATTACGTGTTTGAAATACACTGTTGAAGTTCTATGAATGTTCTTAATGCTGGATGTTTTGTTCTCTGCATTCTGTGCATCCTCAGGGAGTTTTGAGACTGCTAAAAGACAGAATGGTGAAAGGAAGTGATAGGAGAGCTAATGAAGAGGTAATCATGGGCACAGTATTTTGAGAGGATTCCAGAGGTGAGCTGTGAAGGGAAAGTTTGGACAGGAGAATAAAATCCAGGGCATGCATCTAAGGTCTGCAAAACAAGTTATTTTAAAGTATGATAAACATTTTAAGTAAAATTGAGTTATGTATCCTGCTTTTGCTTACTACAATGAATACTGACTGTGAGGACTTACTGCATCTTAGAAGCTGAAAGCTAGAACTTTACAGATTCTTTGTTTACCCAGAGACAAATAAATTAACATATAAGAAAACAAATTATCCATTTGAGAGATGCTAATTTGTAACCTTTTGTCTTTAACCTGAGTGGAGCTGATATGAAAACATTTGCCTTCATAAACAGCAGCACAGACATATGGTGAAATGGCATTCTGGACCAACAGCACCAGAGAGGTTGGCACAATCTGAAGAAATATTGCTTGCTAGTGGACTAATTCTGCAGAGGCAGCAAAGAGTACAAAGCACTTCTTGTTTCTGTGAGCTCAACGATATAAAGCAAGAAAGGCTTACTCGGTTTAAATAACACTGCAGTGGGTTAATTAAAAATAGATATGCAATATCCAGCCAATTCCTTCCATTTCATTCTCCCCTATAGTCCAAATAATGTTGAAATAATCAGTTCCTTTATATAAACATGTTGATTAAATGGCTTTATACTGGTGCTGGAAGCTAACTGATATGAATAAGGAGTTAAGAGAAATTATGTGTTAATGATGAAGAATTTCAACAGTCGCTTTGCTGATGATCTCTGCTTCAAGTTCTGTTTACAAATAAGATGCCTTTATGCTGTGAGATTTGAAGACTATGAAAGGCAAAGGAAGACTTCAGGTGCCTCCATTTTTGGTACCTTGCTTGAATCTTAGTTTTCACTAATAAGAAGGAAAAGACATTTCAGAAAGCTGTGACCATGTTAACTCTCAAATATAAAAATCCAGGAAGGAATGACCTTCTCTTTCTCCGCTCCATAATCATTGCTAAGTTTTAAAATGTTTGATAAACTCTAATTCTACCCTTTGGAATTCAGTGTCACTAGTTCCTGAGCCTGCAGCACTGAAAACAAGCCTGTTCAGATTTGTACACAAAAATGACATTTGATCCAATGGGTTCGTACCTTTTGAAGGGAATTAGATGCAGGACTCTACACCAGGTTGTCATTTCCTTAGGAAAAAAAATCTCTGATAGGCCACAATGATTGATAAAACACCACTCTGAGATGCCTAAGAATCAATGTCATTGTTTCTTAATGGAAAACACCATAAAAATATCCAGGAAAAGAGACTACTAGGACAAAGTATTAAAAATAATATGTGTATTACTTATATAACACATGTATAAAAGATAGTCTTCACAGTAGGAGAACAGGTTAATGGAGAAACAGCTTTCTTGTAGCCTAAAATCAGATAGCCTCATTGGTTGGCAAGGGTATTTGGTAGCCCAGCAGCCCTACCATAACTTTTCTCTGGAATTCTTCTTAGCCTCCAAGGACGATAGCTGTTTTTCTTATCTGTTTTGCAGACAAAGAAGGGCAAAAAAATGTGTGCTTTCAATGCAGCAGGCTGAACCTGCCTGGTTTATGGCAAGCTGGAGTGTTTGCTCCACCTGAGAAAGGTGTGAGCTGAATATTATCTGCTTTTTTGCAGCGCGCTCAATTCACTACTTGAAAGGCAGGAGTTGGCAGTCTGATTCTCTCCTACTATATTATGATTATTCTCCTCAGACCGAAATCAAGCTGCCAGTTCTAGAGAGACTCTTCTCAGAGCAGGCAATGCCAATAAAAGAAGTACTGAGAAGCGACGGTAATAGCAGGTATGCCAGATCAGCCACATCATCATCGGAGGGTTGATGCTTTTCAGCTTTTGTTGCACTCTCCTTTATCTGACCTCTGATGTCAGAGGAGGTGGTTGGCGTCTCTGCCTCACTAATCATCTCCGACATGTGGCTGGCACTGGCAAATTTACTCAAAAGGATGTGCCTGCTGTGTTCTAGATTGGCCTTCACTCATGGGAGCGGAATAAATGCTGTATATTTGGAATTGGGGATCTAAAAATGTAATCAGTGTTTCATGTACTGCTCTGCTCTCTAATTCTGTTTCACATAGGAGTCCTTTCTTCTTCAGACCAATAAGCTGTCCACTCAAAATACCACAGTATGTCATAAATTCTTCAGGCTGTTTTTGCAACTGATACTTTTTTCCTTTGTCAAGATAAACAAAACAGATGAGTTCGTTCAGAAAACAGCATCATTTTGGAGTATCCTAAAGTTAAAAAACTTTAATTTTCCTTCCTACAAAAATATTTGCATTTGGAATGCTGAGATGAAATCTGGAACCCTTTGAAATCAAAATATTTCCCATGAATTTCAACAGAGAGGAATTTGTAGGTAATCTTTCCTCCTTCAAATACTCCTTTTCTGAGAAGTTGTATGATTTTGAATGACACACCTACAGAGAGGACCCAGGCAAAGGATTTGTATACAAGCTTCTTTCTTCATGTTCATGGTGACTTAGGCAGTCCCCTTTAGCTAATGTTCAGAATGAAGAAACGTGTGACTTTTATGGATCGTTTAGTGAATTTAGTCAAAGTGTCTCTGTGTTTGTGCCCTGTGGGAGAAGCTTTTAATAAGCCTTAATAAATCAGTAATCATGTGCATGCATCTTCAGTTTTGCCTGCTAAGACTAAACAGAGCTGTTTCTTAACTCCCTTTCTGCTAGTGAATCACAGCAAGGATTTGAAGTGGTGAGGAGGTTTCTTTATTCTGCATGATATAAGCATTGAATTCCTTGATTAGTGTCTTTTCATTTTATCAATGAACATTTCTTTGAATTTCAATTAGATGTTTCCATTGAGGAAACTGTGAGAAAAAAGGTGAAGTGTTTCAGTAATGATGGTAGTTAAGTGAAACAATGTTTTCCAGGTTGAGTGTCAAACACAGAAATATTTGCTCTAACAGCATGTTTAAATTTTTCAATATTTTGTTTATGTGCATTCATTTCCAAAAGCGTGAACATACATTGGCAGATGCCTAGTCTTTCCATGCCCACTTATAAGCTTGGTAGGAAATTTATGTACAAAAAACCGTTCAGCAGCTGCTTGGTTGCAGAAGAAAAGGACACTTCCATTGCTGCCTGCTGCCTCAGAGGCTGAATTGACCACTTTTTTTCGGCTGGCTACCTGGTTTGGAAGGGAGTCAGCTAATTTGGAATCTTTTCATGGTGCAGACTTTTTAAAGTGTGCATTCTCTTTTCCAACTAAAATTATGCAGGCTGAATCATTGGCACTGAGCACCTTAGAACAACAAAAGTTACTAGTGCCACCTGCAGTTTTGATTAAAAGAGAAAAAGATGTTTGCTGCCTTGTGCGGTATCAAAGAAGGATTTAATGGGGATAAGTTTAACTGGCAATATTACATTTTTGTATTCACTATTTCCAATTAAAACACAAATGGTATGTACATCTGTTGGTTAGAATACAAAAGATTTTTTTTAACAGGTTTTGGATAAGATGGCCTAAAATAATCCCAGTGATATGAAGGCTACGGGGTAGCATGGGATTCAACATAACAAATCACTGTGCTTTATTGTCACTTCTAAAACCTTATAATGAACTATGGATTCTTGTTCTCTTTTGGTGTGTGTGGTTCTTAAGATTTTGAGTTAGATGGACCCATGGTAGGTTGACTGTTGAGTGTAGCTCACTGTCTTTTCCAGAGGATACATACAGGAGACATAGTGCCTGTGGGTGTTATGCAGAGATATTCGGGCTCATTCCTAACAAACTGGCTGGAATCTTAGAGAAAAGCCATGCTTGTTCACTGCTCTGCCTGAGCTGAATTGTCCTGCAGAAGGAGTGGTGCTGTTTCTGACATGGAGCACTGTAGTATGGAGAAATATACTGCATGTTTTTATCAGTCTAAATTTCTAGATGTTCAAGTGGCTGAATAACCTGCTGCCACTGAGCTTCTTTAACCCCTATCTTATACTGAGATTAAAGCATTTTCCCAAAACTAGACCTTATCTAGAGAAGTCAGTCTAATGGGTATCATGTATTATATCTGGCCTCTCACTAGCTTTGAGAGTCAATAATGAGCTGGTTAGAGGGTTCTCCATTGACCTAACTGAGGCATTTTCTAGTTTGACTTGGTCCCAAAGTCTTAAGATATAGGAGATTGAATGAGTCTTTCTCAGCCTGTCTGGTTGAAACCGGTTTACTTCATATTAATAATCATTCACTGGGGTACATATTCTAAAAGCCACAAAAATTATTGCAGAGCTTTATATTTAAGAGATTCATTTGGACAGCAAAGATCACCTATTTATACATGTGAAGTTCAGTGGGAATTCCCTCCACAGAAAAGCTTGGTAGCTTTGCTGCTGTGGTACTCTCTCGGGATATAAAATGATGTTTCCCATCAAGCAGGAAGGGGCCACTCAGCATCATCATCTCCAAGGGGAGTGCTCTGTTTCCTGCTTCATGGGGTGGGTATCTGCATTTCTGTGACTTTTCTGTCTTTGTTGGGTTTTTTTTTTGGGGGTGGGGAAGAGGGTAGGAAGTATGAGTGGGATGTTCAAGCACTTGCAGGCATTTCTTTCTTAGCTAGTGCAAGTAGTTCCCTGCCAGCTGACTGGCATCTGTGAAACCTGTAAGTGTTTGTATGGGGGGCAATGAGTCTAACTTCAGGCTGTGAATTTTGGCTGGTGATAGAGAGCCTTTGTGGATTTAGTTTTTAATATTTCTCTTCTTTACTTCCCAGGACCAAAATAGAGGAAAATGGCACTTTTCTGTTTTAGGACTGTTGTGAAAATAAATACATTAAAGCCTGTGTGGTATTCAGATATTAATGTATTTATACATATCTAAATAAAGTAAGAGTGAGTCACCAACTATGAATCCTGTATGACTGTTATTTAGCTTTAGGCACTCATGCTAACCAGCTAGAGGAGAGTCCAAACCACTAATTTACCATGAGGGAATCATACATCTCTGAATCAAGTTCTTTAGCCAGCGTAGGTGGGGATTTTTAGCTGGGAAAATTAGTGATAACTCATTAGAACACAAGGAAAGTACAATTATTTTGAGCTGTAAAAAGATACGAGTGACTGTGAAAGTCCTACCACAAAATTCATGGCAAAGGTAAATTATTACAACTTTATGTGACCATTTCCGTTAACTTCAGGTAATGTATTTTTGGTCCATAATAATCTCCAGTATGTCTAATGAATTTAATATTTTCCCGTCAATTTGAAGGACCATGTCCCCTTTCTTAGGTTTCTATTCTAATGAACCATGTTGTCAATAAAATCTGTTTTCCCTCCTTGCACAGCTAATTCTATTGACTTCAGTAGGTCAGTTTGTATGAATCAGGCAAAACAGTTTGTATCATTTCTGTTGCTTAGATACTAAGAGGGAAATATTGTCTTATTTCCACACACATAATTCTTCATCAGAAGTGGATATATTTTCTTTTTATTAATGGTATAAATATACAGAACAGATTTCAGGGGGCAACTGCAGTTTGAAAGTGAGGGAAAA
This sequence comes from Burhinus oedicnemus, assembly GCA_008921705.1. Taxonomy (NCBI): domain Eukaryota; kingdom Metazoa; phylum Chordata; class Aves; order Charadriiformes; family Burhinidae; genus Burhinus; species Burhinus oedicnemus. The sequence continues at coordinate 371,812 of VFFE01007649.1, forward strand.
AGCAGAGAGGAAGGAAAAGAACAAAAATTAGGTTCATAATTTTTGACAATGTGGTCCCAATACTGATTTCACTTATACCCTTATTACAGTAATACAGCATTATCAATTTTGATAAAATAGCTCATGATTTACCTTGCACTATTTGTGTGTGTGTGTGTGTTTGAGTGGGAGGAAGTGGTCAGAGAGCTACATAAAGATCAGCTTTCATCCTAGCATTGCTTGACATTGTCAATTTGAGCTCTGCCACCCGGTGATTGCTTCACCCTGTGTCATCCAGAAAGTCCATGAATGTCTGTGCCCCAGGTAAATGAAGAAATTCCACATACACAGAGTTTTGTTGAACATTGAATAAATTATGATCAGATCACACATGATAATTTTCAGTTGTTCTTCAGGTATTTCTTAACATTTATTTGGCTTTGTGCATCCAGAATCACCATTGTTTGTAATAAGAAAGTAAAATGCTATCATGCCACTTCATCACTGCCATAGTGAAGTTACATTTGTTGTTATTCCCTGATATACCCCTGTTGTCCTTCAGGAGAAGAAAATACTGCAAGGTAGCAGAAATAAAGTGCAATTCTTTATGCACTGGGGTTTGTTTACCTTATGCATTTCAGTAATTTATGAAGCAGGTTTTGACATTCATTGTTTTTTCTTTGAAGACATGGAAATGCACTCTGTTAAAACCATCCCACCCACAGTCTAATCTAGTATGCTGCTTGTGTAAATACCTGTGATGGTAAAACTTTGCTGCTTTCTCCAGAGTCTTTAAAAATGAGTAGAAACTCTAATCTAACTGAAAATGGTTAAAGAACTGTCACTGGAAATAACTGATATGTAGTCATTGCCTAATTAAACTGGGGAGCATGAAGCCTAATAGTCCTAGACGAATTTAAGTTTCAAGTGGATTGGAGGATGGGGAGGTGTGTGCAATAGGTGGTACATAAAATCTTGTTAATAATTGCTAAAATGTCTTTCATGGTTGAACACTGTAAAGAGACTATGTGTACTATGATTTTTCCATCTTTTGCATCTTTTAAAGAGACTGGTACCTCATAAAAAATAGTTTACCCTCTTCTTCCTGTATCTAGATCATGATCAGAGAGAATTTCACCTCATTAGATGAGATATTCTCCATCTTTTCTCTCCATGGGTACTTGTCTCTTCAATATGTTTTTTTCTGAGCATAGGGAAAAATCATAGGAAGTCTTCTGAGAAAACTGGATAGAGAAATGAGAAGTATCCTTTAAAAGAAAAGTTAACCAGAGAAGAGAGAAGAGAACCAGCAGAGAATGGCTTTGTAACCAAAATCCAGGAGCATAACCAGCTGAAGGCAGGTGACAGGTAAAGATTAATGAAGGACAGAGTCCTATATAATATGATTTATTGGTCTAGACCATCTTGAATGAGTTTACCACATATTTACTCACAGGTGCGAATTGTACATGAATGCAGCTCATTTTTGAGCTCAACAGACCAGTTTTGCTTATTTCAGTTTCAAATGCCATCTGCCTCCAGATGTAACCTGTGAAATAAGGCATGTTGCAAGGCAGAAATATCAAGGAAAGAAAAGGAAAGAAAAGGAAAGAAAAGGAAAGAAAGAAATACGAGGATAGCTAAAGATTGCAAAAAGTCTATTCAGGTAACCTGAGTGTGCGATAAATTAGGCAAGGTTTAATGAGAAAAAGAAAGTCTTTATTACATATAAAATGTGAAATTTTAGGGTCTCAGAAGAAATTGAAGGTCTGAAAGTCTTAGATTTTAGTGTATTATAGTGGAATTTTCCTGAAAAAGGTATACACCACCACCAACCTAGATATAGTAGAGCTCAATAGAGTAGACATGCACAATAAGCATGAATTTCACAAACAATAAAACAGTAAAACAGCCTTTTGGAAACAGCTCTAACATTTAAATGAGAAACCTAATATGAAGAAATGTATATGAATGCAAGCATATGTGCTTGGATACTTAGCACCGTGCAGTTAATATATGCTTGTGTATGTCTTAAGGATTTGTTCCACCGAGAACTTTTCCTTCAGCTTCACTAATGATTAGCAGTGTAACACAGACAATATTCTTTGTTCCTGTCTTCATCTGTCTCTGATATTTTTCTGTTGTTTTCTGATTTTGCTCTGTTGGAGAATGAATGATGTTTAGGGGATGGATCTGATTCAGTGGTTTAGAACCTGCTCCAATGAAGATGTTATTACACAATTTAATTTTAAAATTGTTCCTTTTCCTTTCTGCCTTTAGGCTTACCTTTCAATTCTGAACTGCTGTTTGGGACTTAGAGCTTTTTTTTTTTTAACAGCACAGATTTTTCTTGAATTAGAGGTCTCATATCTCTCTCAGTTGCTTTCTATACAGTTTCAATGTCATTTTTAAAGGATGTTCCTTGGCATAGGGGGCCCTGGTCATGACTCAGTTACGCTTTTAAAGAGCTAACTTGTGCTAGACCAGACATAGGACTTTATTGGCTAAAGAAGCCCCACTGAGCATCATACCACATGCTCGATCACAATTCTCCTCTTCTGTCCCAGAGACTCTGTCCCCGGGCTCCTTTATGTGTGCTTAGTCCATTCTTCCCCATGTGCCAATCTACATGTGTATTTGTATATTTGCTCACTTACATTTGATGTGGCAAAACAGACCACGTATTGTCTGGATTGCTGGGACAGTGATATTGTCCGTTGCCTTAGGTGGTGCATTTAAGTCCACCAATATGCTGGTGTACTAACTGCTTCTTCACAAGCTCCATGCAGCAGAATGGCTTTATGAAAGAGCATAAAGAGGCTGTATTAGCATTGCCTTCCCTCCACTGATCTTGCTGACTTCAACACTCCTTCCCAGCCCTCTCTCAAACAATTTAAGAAGCAAGATCCATTGTTGGTAGGGCGCCCATTCAAGAATGGGCAGCACAATAAAACATTGCATTAATAGACTTGGAATCTTTTCTGAAGCAAAAATTACCTAAGTAAATTAAAGGCCAAAGGCAGAAATTGTGACTGAAAGTGAGGTTTTGAGAAAATGACAGCAATTCTGGTAAAGCAACGCTCTTCATTCAGAAGAGCTGCTGTATAGTCCAAGTGAGTTCCCTGAACAGCAGGCTACTGGCTGTTCAGCACTCTTTCTGGTTCCAGTCACAAATTTCATGGTGGACCTGTGGAATGGAAATATACATAAAAATTTGGGGGTGGAGTGTGAATGTGTATTTTTCTGGAAACAATCTTTGAAAAACATCTGGAAAACAGAACTGAACTTGAAGAAATATTTAAGGTTTTAACAACTTTATTCCTTCCTTCTTCCCTTTTTCCCTCTATTATGAAAATGTAAAACTACAGGGACAGGTATTATAGTTAGGCTAAAATGTTACAACAATGTTTTCTTTTGGGCTATTTCTATCCTCACCAAGCTGTAGAAAAGCTGTTGAAATCTAGTATGATTTCTATTATTGCCTTCTTGCAAAACTCAAATATCTTGAAAGCCCAGAAGTGGAGAAATTTATGTGTGTGTGTCTTGGTGCTATTTGGACCGAGAAGATGCTCTTCTTCCTTACTTGCTTTGAGTTACATTCACAACAGAGCAGTGACATAAGCAGTCTTAATTCCCACTGATTTACACGGAAATTGTGATAAGCCAGTGCTTTCCAGCATAAGGCACAAAGGTTTCATTTTTTAAATTCTTTTTTCAGGAAAGATTCCAGAATTAATTTTGATGTAGTGACAGTATATCTAATTAGAAAGTTTTAAACTGATCTCAACATGCCGAAATAAGTACTGATTTTATACTGAGAGTAAAAATGGTATTAAGGAATAAACTTTTTTTTTTTTTTTGAGAGTACATGGATGTCTTCAGGACACAAAGTAAATGTTTTCATCATTGGGCTTTGTGGATTATATTGTCCTTAGTAGCAGTTGAATTTATTGGTATTAAATCATGCAAACAGGAGAAAGCTTTTCTTCCTTAAAGGAAATAGAAAACTATTGAATAAACAGCAAAGTGATTCCTCAGCTGAATTCAAAATATTGAGCTTATGTAAAAAATTATCACATGAAAAAAAAATCTTTAATGCTGCATAAAAGATTTTGTACAAAACCATTCTGCATTGTACTGAATCATCAATAGAAATGCTTTCTCTGTTTTCAGTAGATGGGGAATGTTGTGGATAATAATAATTTATATAAAAAATGTAATACTCCTATTTCAGTAAGACTAAAGAAAAGAAAGGAATAAATTTTAACAAGACCATGATTCAGGAGGGAATTCTACTACAAAGAGGTGCGAGAAAAAAAACAAAAGAAAGACAACTTCTTTCCTTTTCAGTAGTCAGTCTGTGTAGACAGTGATGCTCATTTGTATGAAGTATTTTTGTTATAATCACATATTTTATGCTAACAGTTTAGATAAGTCTCTCTGGGAATTTAATATAAACAGGAACAAAAGGGAATGTGCCTAGACTAAGGACATATGTTAGTTTCATAGATGGTGGAATTTCTTTACAAGTGTTAAACTTCAGCTAGGTGGCTATTAGGTCTGCCTGGGAACTTCCCTGACAGTGTCCCTTTTACTGTAAGGCATCCCAGGCACCACATCAAGCACTGATCCAGGGGCTCTGAAACCCTGTAATTGGAAGAAGGAAGCTTGGTGAGACCCAAGTTTAGATGACTTTGTTCATTTTCTTTTGCTTGTGTTGAACTGCAAATATGAATGCAGTCTAGTTTGATTTTCTGGGGAAAAATTTTGCAGTTTGATATTAAGTCACTAAACAAGGGAGTGGATGAAAAGAAGCTATTACAGTGTTATGAACTCCAACTGTGATCTGAGCAAGGAAACACTAATAGTTACTTTTAATAAACAGTAGACAACACTCTCATATCAATATCAATGCTGAACTGCAGGTGGCAAGAGGGTGGCTGGGGCCGGTGTTTATCCAATGTCCAATATTAAAAACCCATTTTAAAAAAAGTGGAAAGTGAATAAGTGCCTATTAGGTCACTGGCTTATTAGTTTTAAAACTGAATGAAACTATAGGCCTGAAATACTTTACACGAGCTGTCTTTTTTTGCTTCCTATTTACTAAGTAAATGAGTTCTTCTTGTTCTGTAAGACCTCAACCTGCATTTTGGGGATTTTGAGCTTGTCTGTACTTAGAGTGTAGAGTACTATAGGAATATAGAGTATAAGAGTACTAAGGAATTATTTAATCAAGATATAATTACTGCTGTCTCTGAGTTTATATTACATTACATTTTTGGAAGTCTTTATGTACATGATTGTTACCATCTTCATCTGTACATTAATTAGCAAATTCCATGCTGATTAACTTCTCAGAGCTTCTTATATCTAGCACATACATTTGGAAAGATAGTTGTTATGGAAAGTAATTACAGCCAGTGTTTATAGGACATTACAGTTGTGTGAACAAAAGAACTTCAATTTATTTACTAAACTGAAAAATCAGGAAAAAATAGTTGATGTTAAAGAAATTTTTAAACTTGATTTCAAGTAGGTTAAAACAAAATTTTCAAGTCAAATGGAATTATTTTATTTGACTGGGTAAGAAGTCTTTTAACTTCAAATTATTTTTTTCTTAATGAAAACATTATCAATTTTTTTAAAAAAATAAATAAAGATTTTTTTCTATAAATACCACTGAAGCCTACTTAGTTGTATAGTGGACATTACTGCCCAGTCTGTTCCAGATTTGAAAAATGTTTCCATCAGTCTAAACTGATGGGGGAAGGATTTTTGACTGAAAATTTTCACATTGAAGTTAATGATGAATATACTTAGCTTTAAGACTGAGAAGTTCACTCTCTCATCAGTGCTGACACACTTAGTTTATGGTGTAGCTGTGCTTCAGCCAGCCCATAAGAACTGTTGGTAGTTATACGGGTTGTCTTGGAAAGATGCATGGATGGTAAAGCAGTGACCTACAAACTTCAGCATTCAGAAAATTTTTGCATACTGATCTTATTTTTTAACAAACTGAATCTGATTTATTTGCTGAAAGCGCGGATGACTCACATTAATTTGTCTCTCTCTTTTAACCAAAAATAGGCAACAACACTAATCACTATGATGATTTACATCATCAGCATTATGGTAGGATCAGTAGAAGGAAGGGAGGAAATGAAAGAAATCAAAAGCAATTTTAAATCATCAGAGCAGCAAAAAAACCCCTTCTAATAGCTCTGTAAAGACAGTTCCTACTATTACTATCATTATTATTATTATTATTATTATTATTATTATTATTATTATTATTATCTTCATCATCACCATTATTATTACTATGACAAATCAGTGAAGTTGATATTGATGTATCGATGATTTAATGTGTGTTTTCTGCCTTCTAGCTTGCACACAATCTTCCCTCTTCTGATGTTTACGTCAAGAAATAAGATATTATCTCTTATCCCTCTGCCATAGCCCTACCAAATGCCTAAAAAGCATTAAGGTCTTGATTCAACAAAGCACCATCAGAATATTTTACTTTAAGTGTGCAAAGTCATTTATTGGATCCACTGTGGACTTGCTTAACACTATGCAGAAGCTTAAACATTTTACTGAAACAGAGCTTAGTTATGTTGATGAGGTGCAGAGAACCCAGAGAACTGGAAAAAAATTTAGTCATATTTAAAAACAGTCTTAAAGGAATTGCTTTGGGGATTTTTCTGTTATGTTTTTTGAAAATGGTACAATTAGAAAAGATGCAGAGTGCAGATTTCACAAAGTTCTACAAACTGTAACCTTGCTGTATGTTTCTGAGTTGTGTGTTAGTCTTTTATTAGCTTTGAGATAAATAAAGAAATTTCCGTTTTTGTAAAAGCTGCTGTAATAAATGTGAGGATGACTATTGACAAAAATTGCTTCATTATCCATGGACCGTGCACAGTGTTAGCTTGAGACACTGGATGGATGTGAGGATCCATTCATTTTCTGTCACTAAGTCCAGCCTCAGCTACCTGAAAAATTTAAGGTCAAGAAAATTGTTCATCATTTTTGCTCATTCAAGACATCATTGAAAGTGACTTGACACTAAAGTTAGGGCAGAATTTCTTTTCTCATGCAGATTCCCGTTCATCAGGGAGATGCAAGCAATCCTTTTCACAGAAGCTACTTCAGAGCCACTGCTGGTGTTTTTACCAGTTTCTGGACAGGATGAGGTTAGAGAAGCATATGCCATATATCATATGTTTAGATGATATACGAAGTGTCCATGGGTTGATTGTGACACTTTTTTACCTACTGAAATAATAATATATATGTAATTTTAGATAATTTTACAAGGATTAGTTATTGCTCATAAGAAACAACTTGGACCCCCTCCCCCTTTTCTACTATTTTGCAACATTTTTTAGCATGCTGTAATGTGTTTATGTGTTTTGGTATTCATTTGAAGTATTCTCCATGTACATAAAATGAAATGAATAGGAGGTAAGGGTAAAATCTTGGCCCACATTCTGGCTTAAGCATTTCTTTTTATCATAGAACTTCAAATGAATTGTTATTATGCTACTAAACAGAGTAGCATTGAATTCATAATTGCTGCTTTGTTTGCCTGCATATGTTTGTCCTGTACTTAGGACTGAGAACTGTCATTTTGTTTTGCTTTTAATGTTAGTTATATTAGAGGAGTTTCAGAATATGCAAAAGAGAAAGGACATAAAAAATAAAAGCAAAACTTTCAGTAGCTGGTGCTGCAGTTTTGGAAAGATAGGGAACGGTAATTCCCTTTCCCACCCTGCAGATTAATTAATATCCTAGAATTCTCTTAGCCCTAACTTTAAACTTAGGTGAGTATTTTGGAGATTTGCTATGACCTTCACCTAAGTGATTAGTATTTCTTTCATTTCTCTTTCTTTTGATGCAGTTATTTCTGGCTGTACAAATGCCAGGCAGCTTAACTTTTCTGGTAGCGGCTATGTCGGTTAGGCAATTTCCTCCAGTCATTTTTGCAAGCTGTTTTGAGTCCATATACTCACAGGATAATTCCAGCTGGAAGGGAGCTCAAGAGGTCTCCAGTCCAACCTCTCATTCGCAACAAAGCCAGCTCTGAGATCAGACCTGGTTGATCAGGGGCTTTGTTCAGTCAAGTCTTGAAAACCTGCAGGGATGGAGACTGCACAGTCTCTCTGGGAAGCTTGTCGCACTCCTGGGCTGTTCTCATGCTGACAAAGTTTTCCCTTACATCCAGCCTGAACGTCTCTTGTTTCAATTTACATCCCTCATCTCTCTCTGTCCCTTTCCACACACTGCTGTGAACAGCCTGGCTGCCTTCTCAACAACCTCCCTCCAGGCACTAAGGGGCTGGTGTTAGATGTCCCTGAAGCCAACCTGGCTCCAGGCTGAACCAGCCATGGTCCTTCAGCCTCTCCTCGTAGGACAAGTGCTCCAGCCCCCTCATCTTGGGGGCCTTCATGGAGGGCATCAATACCATATTTTTATCTTTATTTTGACAGCAGTTTGCTGACTTTCAGTGCTACCATAATCTAAACAGCTTTCCCTCTAATCTCTGAAAAGAGGAGACTGTGAAGATACTGTATGAGACTTCTCATGTGAAGAGTGTGGTGAAAGGTTTACAATGTAAGTAATCAGAAGGACGAGTGAAAAATGGTGTGATTGCAGCCATCCAGTAGAGAAAAGCATATAGAATCCCTTGTTTTCACAGTAGTTGCAATGCCTGTCATCTGCAACTGATGTCAACGTCAAGCATCTTGTTTCTTGTCAAATATCAAGCCTTGGTGACGTGCCATTAGTGCAGTTGCCTTCAGCTGGTGAGATACATATTTGTTCAAAGCTTGAATGGCACCTTTCCATTTTCTTCTTTCAAAAGTCAGTTCAAGATTTCAGGTATCAGACCAGCTCTTGATACAATACAGCTTTCTCGAGGTGAAAGCAACTTTTGCAGTTTTTGGAGTAAATGCGCATTTTTAGCACCAGTATTTGGAAGCTGCTAAAGAATCCAGTGCCCCCACTAATAATTTGTTGTTAATCTGAAATTTATGGTGAATATTTCTACAACATAATTTTACAGATATATCAACTAGAAGGTTCTAATAAAAATACAATAATAAAAAACAAGATAAAAGTAGACACACTATAGCATTTTTTCAGAAAAAATAATTGAGTCTGATGTTTTCCAAAAGAATTTTCTGAGCTAAATACTAGATACTATAAGAATTTGAAGTAAAAGTTACATATAGCAACTCTACACATACATACTGCAATGAAGAAATACATGTGATTAGTAGGAAGGATAGAGTTGTGTTCCCCCCCCCCAGCAGTGTTTAAAGTGTACTTAAATTTATGCAAGGCAATCTCATCATATTTCCACAGGATGGCCCTGGTTTTATTATATCAAGACTTAAAAGCATGAAAAGGAAATTCCAGGCACCTGAGTTCTGGTTTGTTGGCTGTGGCTTGGCTTCGGACATGAGCAGTGGCTGGCTGCCTGCCTCTCAGAGCCTCGCAGTCTCCATCTACAGGATGGACTTTGAGGCGCCTGCTTACTTCACTGCATGTTGCAGTCTGTTTTGATATCCATGAAGTCAGTGGACCTAACTTTATTGGAAGCTGTTGAACTCCTTAGGTCGATACTCTTATATCCATCTATTCTTTTACATGTGGATAAGCATTGTTAGGATCATGAAATGTGTTTTTAACAACAAAAATTCTGTAAGCAGCCTGGCTTCATAATGAACAGGACAGAAAAGCTACTCAGCAAATTTTGATCTGAACAATAATTTTTCCCATCCAGAAATGAAGTCACATGGAAAGAAAAGGAAGAAGGATCTAATTTCTAGAAAGGTTATGACTGATTGTGCCAGAAATTAGGTATTTTGTATCAAAACCTAAATAAAAGCAGGGCATATGGTTCTCATAATCTCTCATAGCACAAATGAGGATTGTTCAAGAAGTGAGTTATGGATAGGACTGAATTATCCATGCATATTCTGCAGATGAGAGATAATCAACCTAAAATTCTCATTTTTAAACCAAATGGTTGCTATTTCAATTACTAGTGGGTATCCATCTAAAAAGCTACTTTTACAGTACTTGGGTTAGATTAAGTATCATTACAGGAAATTGAACTATGAGAAATAACAGCTCATCTAAATACATAGATGACATCTTGTTCAAGATATGCCTATAATTGAAAGTTGTTATTCAAATCAGGGATTTGTAATATAGAAGTACACGACTTTTTAATATGAACGTAGAGAGAATTCAGTTCCTGCATGCTCTGGTAGCAGAAGAGTCTGCATATATAGTCATGTCCTCCTAAAGCTAATTAAAAATGTATGCTGAAAATTGGTATCTATAATTTATAGTTTAGAAAATACAAAAAAAGCAGGATTTGTTAATATAGACAGTGTCACTTATGCCAATAGGTGAAACTGTAAGGAGAGAAAGTGAACTTAAGTTTTCTTTTTTAACTTATTCTATACCAGTTTGCATCACTTTTAAAGACTCCATTTTAAGAGGTGATCAGTGTCTCTAATTCTGTATGCGTAAGCACTTGGACATGGCACTTCTGTAAACCATGAGAGGGGAAAACCTATTTCTAGGATTTATGCACACATACTGCCTGGGTGTGCTTAGCATTAATGACACTTATCATTTACCAGAATGACAGTGGATTTAGCAATCCTATATGAGAGATTTGTGCAAGCACAGGTAGTGGCAAAAGGGAGGCCAGTATGAACATATAGTTCTAAATGGATTAAGCTGGTAATGTTGAATGTCTCCGATAACATTATATATTTTTAAAAAGTTTTAGTCTTTATTTCTAATGACACATTAAGGATTCACTTACAGTTATCCAGCTTCCAGATTTATTCTGAACACATTTTTAAAGGGTACTCAACCTTAACTTTTACTGTGTGGGCACAGATTTATGCCCCATGAAATACTTGGCTGTGTAATTTTGGCTTCTGTATATCTGGTTTATTTGTTGAATGTGTATGAATGTGATCCTTTTTGTTTATAGCTTACTCCTGCCTCACCACAGGCATGCGCAAGCAGCCACGTGTTTCAAAAGCTGCAGTTGGCAGGAAGGTCAAAGGAATTTCAGCCTGAAGCAAAGAATACTAGATGAGAAAGTGTGGATAAAATAAACTCTATGTTGTGATAAGAGAGAAATAACCTACTATTTCTAGCGTTTACTTGGAGGAATTTAGAAACTAGCAGGGAGGAAGATTAGAGAGCTTAGGAAGAATTAGAAGTCTGAGAAAAGATGTAAGAGGATGGACAACACACCTCAGGAAGAATATGTCTATATCGTATATTCTAGGAAGACAAACTTACATGGCACTTCATATAGATACGACCCATGCCCTGATCAGGTGTAAGGTTTATCTGCTTGTATTCCAAGCCAGTTAAAAGCTCAACTTCAGTACTGGATTAAATTGACTATGTTGCTTCCCAGCTGGAGCTGGCTCTGATATGTCCTAAAGCACCAGTTTTACTAGCAGATTTTTTTAGGATAGCAAACTATGAGTGAACAACTTTTTTGCTTAGATCCAGTAATAATTAAAAGCTTGATTATTTCCAGTTCTTAAATTGTGATTGTTTAAATATTTTGTAGATCATTTCACTAATATTCTGTATGTTGGTCTCACTGATGAGGAGACTCATTGACTAGCCCTGATGTATTTATTTGAGAAAAATTAGTATGGCTTCTGACAAGATTTTAAGGATATAGAGAAAGGAAATGTAGGCAAGCACAGCATTTCCTTGCTCATTACGCAAGTAGTGTTGTTTCTGTGGGACAGTTTCCTCTGGAATCACTCTGATAAGGATGCAAAGCTACTATGTTGGTGGTCATTATCAATATAAAGTTTTCAAGTGCTCATTTCAGACTGGCAGACAGGCAGTGAAGCTTCTGGCTTACATGTCTGGCTGTGTTACTGGTCTTTTGAATGAAACGTAACAAGTGGCTTGATGTTCCTCACCCTCTCCCAGGAAAATGAGGAAACTACTACCCTATATCACTTGAGGATGTTTAGAGATCGATTTATTAGTGTATTTGACCTAGCAGTTACAATAAAAATGTGGATACAGAAAAGCCTAGTTACAGTAAAGCTGTCAAGCAGCAGTCATTGTGGTTATCATTTTTAGCTATATTAGTCCAGGAATCTGGGAAAGTTCCTTTTGCCTGGAAATGGCATGAGGCCACCTGGCAGCAGCTCACTTGCTTTGCCTTCCTTCTGCTGACAAGTTCCCAGTTGTCTGACAAAATAAAGGGTCTTTTTGGTAAAATGTGAGTTTTGCTTTTGCTGCTGAAATGGTGGGCAGCAGGCAGGGCTGCAGCCATCCCCACAGGCCTCAGGAACTGAGCATGGAGAGCCCATGTGTGGTGCCTTCCCAGCAGCCTGTGAACTGCATTTTTATGTACCAAAGTGATAGAAGATGTGTTTCCTCACAGGCCTCTTTTAGCTGCTTGGGTGGGTAAGAGCTACAAGGGGTTCCTGTCCCTCCCTCCTGTTTTGTAGGGAATCACCACAAAACCTGTTTCACGTGAAGGCCACCAGTCTCACTCCTAGTGAGTACATCTTAATTTTGGCTCCAGTTCCAAATAGGTTATTGATTTCAGATTAGCAAAAGGAAAACAAAGTGAAACAAAATATCTGTGTGAGAGAGTATCCCTCAAAAAAACTCTGAAGACGATGATGGGATTTGCCTTCCAGGGAGGCACTTGGTATTGATTATGAATCTGAAACTATAGATCAAACAAGACAAAAACTAATAATGAAATGAAAGCACACACACATTCAATAATAAATTGAATTTAAAAGAAAAATCTTCATATCTTAAATGCAAGAATTTTGTAACTACTAAATTCACAGGTGGTTGTATTTTATTTCCCTAAGCGGCTTAGCTGTTCTATATATAGCCCGGTATATGATTTCACTATTAGAAAGTTATGGAGTGACCTAAAGAAAAGCAAATAATCATTTTTATCATCACCATAACTTGAAACACTCACGACTGTCTTCTTTTCTCAGTCACAGATGAGATTGGGTGATATGATGCAGGACGCTGGAACAGGTCAGTGGAGGAATTTCTGTCTCTGAGTATGCTGCACAGTCCTGAACACAAAACCCAAGTCTGGCCTTTGGATCAGGTTGTTGTGTTGAATAATTTGTTACCCTTTAATCCCTATTCAAGACTAAAAATTCGGTAACTGGGTAGCTCAAGATCACAAAATAATCAGAACATGAAAGGACACATTAAATTAAAAAAAAATGTATTTGCTACATCCTTCCACTTTGGTTTATTTTTTAAAATCTTCTTAAAAATATTCAAAATAGGTTCTCTATTTTTTTAATGAGTTCTTGCAAGAATCATTTTGACTGAGCTTGACTTTATGGTGTAGTATGTAGAATTCCCTTTGCTGTTCACAAAGTTGCAATGTTCTTTAGGGTGGTCACCCTATCCCACTCCTTTGTTACTGGATTTATATGACCAGCAAGTCTTATTTCCCATGCAGTTAATCAGACAGAAGGATGCTATGTATGTTTAAAAAAATAGTATTATCCTTCATTCTTTCTTACTAATGTTTGTCAGTTTATTTCTATGAAGAATGGAAGCAAGAGATCTCCAGCTTGTGAGTGCTACTGATGCCTTTTCTGTGTAGTAACTGGATTTCACACACAAAAAAGTGATAACCATTTGGCATATGCCAAAATCAACATTCCAGAATATGAATACTTACGCTGGTATGGCCCCACCTTGGTTTAGAGTGCGGCCCCCACGTGACTGGAGTACTAGCACATATGTAAGATGCGATCTGTCTTAGGAGAAACACTGTCTTATGGTGCAACTGTGACTTTTAGCACAATGTGAATAAAAAATTGTATCTCTTAATTACAAAAGGAGTCTATGATTGCTTTATGATTTTCTGGTACACTGATTTTTCAGCAAAAAGGACAGGTTTTTACATAGTAGCATATTTTTCATAGGACAATTTTCCTTCAAATTTTATGCTGAGAAAAATAATAAAATTATTTTGTTTCGGTGGGGGGAGAGGTGTTGGGTTTTTTACTTAAACTATTTTAGCTTGTTGGAGATACAATCCAACAAATTTTACTTTAGAATTAGCAACTGTTATTCAGAGATTATAAAGCTTGGATGAACAATGCTCCTAGTATTTCCTGTGGACTTGTTCACTGACTGGATTACATTTCCGTGATGAACTTTCTCCTTGATTGAGCATCTTGCTTATTTTAGAGATCTGTTCTGGATAGGGAAAATAGTCCATGAGTGTTGTTAAACAATACATGCATTTTAATGCTGATCTGAATGCTCCTAAGCAGCTCAGTAAGACAAAATGAAAACACAAGGTGCACACAATTTTGATAGATTGGCATGTTTTGCCTCAGTACAAAAATCCAAAACAAAATATCTTAGTCCCTGTTATCCTTTCTTTCACATTATTTTTCGTTCTTATATTATTATTCTCGCCCTGTCCTTACTGTGTTAACCACCAATCTATCTTAAAATAAATCTTCCTCTTTTCAACTGCATAACACAACAAGCATTCTTTTTTCCTCTGTCTCTAAACTGGAACTTTTGAAGAGTCTGATCTTACCCTTCAACCAGAAAGAGGAGGAGAGATCAAAGAACTCAATCCATCACCTTCAGGTACGCTACTTTTATAATTATAAAACATTCCATGTGTAAGTGCTGATATCTCTAAAGACATATTTCTGAAAGTATTACTGAATATCTAGTTTTTTAACATTTCTGTAGTGCTGCAGTAAAATCTACAGAGTTAAACCCTAGAAGTGAGATAAAAATTAAATTTAATATTTTGGAAAATGTGATAACTGCTAATTGGTTAAGAAATAATTTCATTATTTTATCAGCTTGTAAGCACTCGTACGTTCAAGAACAATTTGGAGCAAGTGATATGGCATTCATAGAAAATCTTCCAATAGTTAGAAAAACTTTTCTTGCCTGTTAGAGCAGAGACATTTTGACAAGACTTGAAATATAAAAATGAAATAACTTTATAAAATATACCTGTGAAGCTGCTTACAAATTCTATAAGGAAAAATTCTCCCTTTGCTATAACAAAAAGTTTTCCCTTTGCTATAACAAAATATGTAAAGTTTCAAGATCTGTCTGATTATTGTAATTGTTATAATAGGAAATTCTGCATTCAAAAAAGTGATGATGTTATAGACTTCTGCACTCTTAGTGATGTTTTCAGAAGAGAAAAAGTAATTCTAAAATTTTTAATAAGTTATTGTTTATTTTTATACTGGCCATTTTTTACAGGCATTTATTTCAAATAGCAATGCATTCAGTGTTTATTTGGTGTATGGTGGATGTACAAATCACATAACCATTTAGTATATCATTAAAGCAGCAGCAACTAATCCATTCAAATAATTTTACCTTAGATTTTCAGATTTAACTCTTTACATTACAATAAGATTAATACAAAATATAATAAATATAGCAAAATAATTAATAAATAGATTCGGTAATATAATGCCAAATAAAGGTAGCAGATACAAATATTATTTGTAAAATAACAATGCTAAACATTGAGATTTTAGAAGGAGAGCCTTCTGAAAATACTGATGAAAACCAGCACTTGAATTACAGAAAACCCTCTCACAGTTCCGGCATCAGTTGCATAAAAGAAAAAGGAGTACATTTATGAAATGTATAGGAAGAGAGCAAGGATGAGAAATTTGTCTCCCATAATACTAGCAAGATAAGATACTAGGCAGAGATACTGAAGATGACATCTTTGACAGAGCGTGTCAGCGTTTCCCTCTTTGGTCTTTGCCTCTACATTCAGCAAGTAGCACTTTCTGAGTAACAGACAACAGTGAAGTCTATGGAGCTCCACCATTAGTTTTACTAGAGACTGTTTGAAGTCCTGAAACAAATAGGTATTGAAGAAGGCAGAGAGGAGGTGATAAAAAAAAAATGTCATTTTGTACATATATGGCAAAAGTTCCTTCAAAGCAGAGATAGCAAGAAGGCAGCATGAAAACATTTTTTTGGCTACCTAGCCTATGGGTGTTTTCACAAGTCTGCTGAGATAGAAAGTAGGGAGCCGGTGAAGAAAAGCAAATATAGAAGTGACTTCATCACAACAAATATCTTCTGATCGGCATAATCTATGAATTTTTGTGGAATAAATTTGTGCATGTTTAAGCCAGTGAAAAAGTTGCTGAAATCAGGTCAAGTCAAAGATGAGATTCATACTAAAGCTACCTAACTGACTGAAAGAGGAGTTTAGCTAGATGAGCTTCCTATCTGTTGCCGCTGTGTCTACATTCAATATCGCCTGTGTATCTGTCCACATAGTTAAGGATTGGACTAAATTGCAATTGCAAAGATTGGTTCAATTGCAGAAAGAAGATTTTGGGAATTATGTCTAGGAATTAGGTAATTTGAAAAGTAATTCTATTTCAAAAGTCGATATTTCAGCACTTGTAACTACAGATCAATTAGCTTTTTCTTTCCTTTTCCTTGAAGTATAAATTGTTATTTGTTCTCCTGATTATATGTGCCTGGTAGGATAGGAAGTTGAACAACTTCATTTCATACCTCTGATCCTTGATCTCCTCAGTACCTTTTTTGCTTGTACTCTACCTTTTCTGAGTGGAGTGGACCACACGAGACATAAGAGGCAGGATAAAAATGGCAGTCCTTGGTGTAGGTAGTAGTATGTACTCTCTTCTAATTGTTGAATTTCATAAGATTTTAAGCCATGAGCTTGAGGCAGCTTTGAAGAGCTAATAGTCTAAATAATACCCCATGAATGATGGCACAAACTCAGTCGCAGAGGTGAGGAGAAGCAAGTGCAGCAGCGAAGGGTTTGCTTTTTCCTCCACAGTGGGAAAGGCTGTATGATTGTTCTGTCCACAGTGGTCAGCAAAATAGTGGGGAAGGTCTGAAGGAGAAGAGGGAGCTCCGTTTTTGGCAGCCTGAAACTGAGGGGATGCTTTCTTTGTCAGATCATGTTTTATTCAGATAGGACAATTCACGTCCAGAGGGCAAAGCAGAAGCATTATTGTAGACCTTAATTAGTGTTTGCTGGGAATTTTTCCAGAAATAAAACATACAAGAAGAGAGAATGGGACCAGGGAAGGGGTCCTATGGAGAGCCACAGAACAAAGGGGGAGAGAGGTGGAGCGTGGGAGTCTGTGAGGACCATCTTCCAAAAAGGATATGGATGAACATTTTGAGAAAAGGAGAGGTTGGAGAATGTGAATCCATACGCATCAATGATTGGAGAATTTTGCATGCAGGTATTTGCATACATACATTTGTGACCTAACCATAATCTTGTGATATCAGTGGTAAAGCTTCCACTGATTATTATGATCAACCGTCTGTTCATTACCCATATGTGCACATATTGGATATTGTACCTTTAACTTGCATAAACACAACAACATATGCCTTAAAAAATCTAGCTCTGCTTGTTATGTATTTTCTGTTTTCTACTCGTGAACCAGAAAAAATGACAGAGACATTTATACAGTCCCAAAAAGCAGGCATGCTGGCAATTCCTTACTTGGACAACAATGATAAATGCTCTCTACTTCATAAGAGATCAGGAAATCACTTGCCTTTAAGCTATCCAATCTAAGGGTATTAATTATGTATTACATCTCATGAACCTTCTAAATTTAGATAGCCTTGCAGGGACTGGTGTGATTTATTAATATACTGACAAATAATTAGCTGAGGAATGTATCATGTATATTTCATCTGTAGCCTGAAACTTCAACCTCTGCCACTTGGGAACATGAAAAATCTAAGGGTCTGTCTGTTCACTAGTTATTGAAGACTCACTTTTTTGCCATTTTGTATAGCTAAAATACAGCATGAAACACTGATGCTGTTCAAAAGTGATGTTTCAGCACCCCTATACTGATGGTGTACGTAATGTTATATAAGAGTGAAGGATGCTTCTGAATCAATGCAATTAAAGGCTGTTAATGAATATAAGGCTTTAATAAGCACCTGGTTATGGTTCTTGGCAACTAATGCACTTGAACCAATGCTGCAGCTGGTTGAACTGCTGTTATGGGAATAAAAGAAGCTGTTTTCAGTACTATAGCCTAAAGCCTTGTGACTATTTTTACTGTAACAGCTATTAAAAGGGTTGCAACTCAACTTCATTAGCAAATAGATTGTTTTGAGCAAAGATTATGGGGGACAGAAACTGGAAATAGGATGGCCAAAGTAATTTTCATAGTGTAGAAGGAATCCTGGAGTAGAAATACTTAACCAGTCTGCAAGGTACTTATTAGAGGCATCAGCATCTACAAAACTTCATGTGTACCAATACTGCATAAACAATTCATCTTGTAAATTCCTATGTTAGAAGAGTATGAACAGTGCAAAGTTGGTCACCACAAATCAGAAAATGCGGAGCTATCATTGCTTTTGTGACCTGCAGAAATGGGTGTTCTACTGTTAAAATCGTAATACCTTCCTTTCTTTTGTTCTTCTTACAACCTTTTTCCTCTGTACCTGTCTTGTCTGACTCAGTTCTGTCCCATGTCTCTTACCACTTCAGCTTTCCAATTCACTGTTTCCCTTGCAGTTGCTTCCATTAGAAGGCAACTGTATTGAAAGCCATACTCAGTCTTTCATCACCAAATTCTCGCATACGGGGTCCCTCTGCAGGGATGCAGATTCCTGATGCCAAGGAACTCTAAGCATCCTCAGTAAAGCGTGAAGCTTCATCCTAGTTCTCTGCCAACCTCTTGATAGTCCCTCCAGAGCACATAGGTAAACTGAGGTTTTTTGAGCTCCTAACTTGAGCTTGAATTATTAGCTGCATCTCAGGGATATATTTACTTTAAACTATATTTATAAAAACAGATCTGTTGACAGGCTTATGCAGATTCAGGAAAGAATGACAGCATAACCTTAGAAAAGAGCCAAATGTCAAGAGCCTGGTATGAAGTATTACTCTAAGTGGTTAACAAAATGGCAGAGGGCAGGGGAAAGATTTTCACTGGCAGTTTTTCTCCTTTCATCACTCTACCAGTAATCACACAATTCAGTTTAAAACTCCTTTAGTTCTAATGCTCTCAGTAATTGGTAGTGACCATCCTCCACTGTCATTCTCCAAGCCACAAATTTCCTATAGTTGACTGCAGCAGTTATGAATCCAGATGCAAGGTTTTGAAGTGCTGTTTCCCATTTGTATTGAAACAAAATAATTAGCATCTCCTTACAGTAAAGTGCTGTAAATAAGGCAAAATTTGTCTCTTCAGTCTGTGTCAGCTGTTGTTGCCCAGCCAATATCACTGTCAGTAAGTATTCAGACTTTCACAGAAGAATAGATGGGAAAAAACTGAAACATAATTGGTCGTTTTCAAACCAAAGTCACAAGGCTCTGATGCACTTCCTCTGAACTGTTGCAAAAACAAAACTCCAAATACTCTAACCACTGAAAATTGCATCCAGGCTGTGGTTAATGGTGATGAGTAACAGAAATTACTTCCTAAAGCAAAAGTTCTGAAGATTTTAGCTGTAGAGAGATGTCACTTTTCTGTAAAACAGATGGGCGTAAGTTTGGAATATGACAGTAATTTATCTTCTCTTTTCTTAAGAGTTTCTCAAACAAACAAATTCTAGGCTGCTTAAAGTCCTTAATTCAATTTTGCTGTTGGTGCAGTTTTCCTGTCCATTCACTACATCTTATCTTGCAAAAAAATATAGATTGATGTGGTAAACAAATTCCACTGGAATGTGCAAACTGTGTGACTTGCTTATGAGGATGACTAGTATTTGATAACTTACTAATGGAGAGATATTAATAAAATTGTATCTTATGATAAGGACAGTGGAAGTTAATTTTCTTTTACTATTTGCTATATAAAACAAATTAACAGCATTGCACAACCTCCTATGTAGCAGCATAGGCTACAACATTATGTGTTTAGTGTTATGTGTACTAATAGGATCGTTGTTAGCCCAGCGAACCTGTCAGCACCTTATAACCTTTTCTTTTTCAACGAGTCTCCTGGAAACAAGCCCACGTATGCTACAAAGAAGGTCATAAGTAGTAAGACATGTTCAATGAAACGGCAAGTCTGGATTCACTGACTCTGTTTTACTGGCGGATGCTGCTGCTGAGCAGATGCTGTTGTCAAGCTCCGTGCATGATGCAACGCCCACTTCAGAGCCCTAGGAGTCCGTGTGTGCGCGCGCGCGTGCGCTTGCACATATCTGACAAACCCTCCAAAACCTTGGCTCCCAGCTAATGGTGAACTGTCACTGTTCTCTCATTAGAAAAGTTGCTGCTTGCTTTTTCTGGAGTGGCTCTCGCTGCCTCACAGAGTCGTACATCATTTCTGCCATAACGTGGGATTTTTTGCAACTGCCTTCACTCCAAAGTTGTGCTTAACTCTTCAGCTGCGAATCAACACAGTTCATGTTGCCTACTGTAAACTACCGTTGGAATTTACGCTCTGCACTTACTGTATACCTGTGGAATTTGGATAATGAGGTAAAGTCTCTGCGCTCAAAGAACAAGTAAGACTGGCCTTGCCATCTCTTGTGCAGGCCAGGGGAGTGGAGACTCGCCTGGCCAGCACGGGATGCAGATAAGGAGAGGGCCCTGCGGAGGCAGGACAGCCCTGCTTTGCGTCAGTGAAGACAAGATAACAGGAACTTGTGTAGTTCTTTGTTTCTTCGAAAGGCTACTGTGCCCCATGACTGACCTCTGCCTGTGAAATGCATGTTAAAGTTGACACTCCTGCATATGCTAATGAAGATTATAGAGGTCATGCTAGACATACATGACTATAGCACTCATCCCTCCACCCAAATCATACTATACGTCACCTAGGCGAGGGAAACCTTGTAATTTTGGGGATAAAAAGACGGAGAAAATGTCTGTTAAATTGGGAGAGAAGAACCTCAATACCTGACGGACCAGCCGACGGGCTGCGTTCTCTTCCTCCACCCCAGGCAGGGACGCCTTCTGGGCAAGCGCTGCGCCTTTCACCCTCTGGTGAATGTTACTCCCAGGTTGTTGAATTATTATTATTATTTTGGCTAGCAATATTAACCTTAATTAGTAGCGCTATTGTAGTCAATGAATGTATCAATGGCAATCTTGAATCTGTTCTGCCGCTCTCAATAAAATAACTAATTTCGATTTTTGTGAATCTGACTCGGTGAAAAGTCCTTTGCGGGGACTCTGATAGACAAATTAGTGAAAGTCCTGGGACTCTGACAGACAAATATCAAAACTGCATTCCTTTTAACACGACAATACCCAGTTTTTAACTACCAACCTCAGTCTAAGCTATATACTACCATCAGTTACTACTTCAAATATAATACAAAAATTAACAACTCTTGCCAGAAATTAGGACACTGTAATTCCCTGAGTATTTCAGGCTAAACTATGTGAAACTCATTTTACCCATAGAATCAGGAAACAAAGTTACTTTCTGTCATGGTTTGGGCCGGATTGGCCACCGACAGATGTTCTCCCCCACCTCTCTCTTGAAGGGGAGGAGGGAGAGAGAGAAAGTCACTGAGGAGTTCAGAAGGAACTAAACCACTTTAATGAAATATTAATAATAAAATAAAAAGAAAAATAATGAAATATACACAAAACTGTATCAAGCTCCCAGGATAACAATCATGTCACCAGTAAGCACTGGGGAAGTCCCATACTGGACTCAGTGAGGGGTGGGAACTGGATTCCGGATCTGGATTCAGGATCAGGATCAAAGGCAGACGAACAGAGTCCTCCTCAGATGCCAGCCATTGAAGAAAGAGGGCTAACCCTTTGATCCCTCAGCTTTTATACTGAGCATGAGGTAGATGGGATGGAATACCCTTGTTGGTCAGTTTTGGGTCACCTGTCCTGTCCGTTCCTCCCTGCAGGTGTGACCCCTCTACTCTTTTCAGCTTCCAATCCTCCAACAGGACAAATGACAAAGTTGTCTGGCCTTGGTTGTTATAGCAATAAGGATAAGCGGGAGCCTCTCTGCATCCCATTCCTTGGCATCAGCTATAAACATGGGTCTTATCACTCTGAGAGTGAACAGTTTTCTGCACAACATGCTGGTAATTTCAGCAGTTAGAAGAGGCCTAGCTAAAAAGTAGTTACTGAACAAAGTTGGTCCTGTTTTACCTCAAACCAGGACACTCTTTTAAAGGCAGGAATGGCATTTCCTTTCTCTTTGGGTCAGGCTGGGAGATTACAGGAGAAGGAAGAGGCATGGACATGTGGAAAATTTTATGAGTCCTGGGAGGTGGTAGCAAATGCAGAAAATTTGTTTTGGATGCTTATTCCAATAGTTTGTAAGGGATGACTGCTTAATAGTCCAGAAATAATCTTTGATGGAGAATCCAGGAATACCTTATAGGCCTTAGAAATCAATGAAGCAGAAAGGAGCTGTGGGAAGAAGATGAGGCAGTCCACCAGTTTTATGCCACTCCTTATCCAACAAGTTGCTAGATGAAAGTGATGTGAGAAATTAGTAAAGCAGGGAGTGCCTTGCATGAGGAAAGAATTGTGTTAGGCAGTATTCTGTGGTGTGCTGGAGGTGTGAGTTTGAAGAATGAATCTGTTTTTGAGATTTTTCCCTTTATGACTCCATGCTATTAAGAGTTTACCTGATTGCTCAGGCTTTTACATATATGTTTATTGGGATGAGGCTGCTTTACTTTTAATGCTTGAGCTGATAGTTTTACAGGCAAAACTCTTATCAGCTGGTGTCTTAATTTGCAGTACTTCTATGTCTCAGGACTTGACAAATTTTATCTTGTTTTCTACTTTGATTTTGTTATTCCCTACTGTCCTGTAATCCACCAGCTCTTTTCTATTGCACGAAACTTAAGATGGCAGATTTTCTTTATCATTTTCCTGCTTATTTTTCATTGTCTATATAGATATCAACCTCCCTTCTGATCAGCCTTCAACCTCAGACCTATCAACCAAGTGATAATTGTGCTTAACTAGTAGCTTTTCTCTCTGCTGCCTTTCACAGGACTTCGCCAGAAGTGCCCCCAAAGCTACTTCATTTAAATTTCTTCTTGAATTTCCCTTTCCTATAATGCAGCCATTAATTTTACAACACTGCTCCCCACTCACTAGTAATTACTGTCTCCTTATTTCCATGCAGTTCCCTAGCAGTCTGTATCCATCCGCTGTATCCCACCTTACACTCAGCCTGTAAACTTCTTCGTAAAGTTCTAGATAGGCACCATCTTGTTCTGTGTTTTTACAGCATCATTTACAATGGGATCATAGCTTGTGACAGAAGCTGCAGGCAGGAATATAATACAAAAAAATAATAATTAGTGCTGGACAGGTGTTATACTCCTGCAAAGGCAGCTGAAGTTACGTACGTAAAATGAAATGTGCCATGCTGATTAAGAAGCAACATTTAGCTTAACTAAAATTCTGATTACACACCACATGCAAGTCTTTCAGAAGTCATTTCTGAAGGGTGACTCTACATAGTGCAAGACTGGCATTCCCATTTGAAAGAGCAAGGTTGAACTCACCATTTTAGTAGTTTGCTATAATGAGTTCTTAAAAATGGAAGGGCTAATGACCTGGCACCTAACTTTGCTGACGTTATTCCTGTATGATATTACCTGCTTACTTCTTTTTCAAACCATGTTTCTCATTCTTTCCTGGGACTGCCCCTGTTCAAGGGACAGTATATAAATATTGGCAGTTCTTTGGGTGTGATGTAGGACCTTGTTGAAGAATGGTTGCCAATAATAAAACTATTAACCACATGTAGGTAAGCGTTGTATTTGTCACTTTGCCTTGAGAAAGGTGTGAAAATTTAAGACTTAAAACGCAATAAAAATTATTAGATCCATTTCTGTTTCCACAACAGTAATATGTTTTGTGATACAGAAGACTAATAATTAACAATGGAATGAGTAATTCAGATTGTGATCATAATTGTCCTTATTATGGATCTATAGTACCGAATAATGACTATTTAAGCAAGCTGATAGGAAGAAAAGAAAGAAGTTCTTACAAAAACAGCAATATAAGAAAATTTCAAATCCTGAATTTTTGCCTGTTATATTCAGTTTTACAGTAGAATCTACAATAATGATGATAGATTTTGTTTTAAAATGTTGAAGTGTTGGGAGGTTGTTTATTTATAATATTTTATTTCAACTACTTGGAAGATATTTCGATTGTAGTTTTTATTATAGTGGCAGTGAAATAAGGCTCATAGTGTTGTCCAACAGTTTTCATTGGAAGTCTTGTCTTTCAGTTTCTTCTGATGACGTTAAACTTCAACCATTCATCTGAAACTTTTCATACTTGCATCTTATAGTTGGATGAAATTCTTGTAAATTTCTCAAAATAATTGAAGCATGACTGAAAATGAGGACAGGAGAGGTATAGATATTAGGGCTAGTTCAAAGTGTTTTCTTGATCCTATGACATCTATATGGTTTTTTGGTAAGGATAGTGCAAAAGACAACAGTGTGGTACAGAAATAGCTTTAAACAGTTTGGTAGGAGAAGCAGAGGAGTTTCAGAAGGATAATTATCTGCAAGGGCTCATTTGCTATCCAGCTGGTTGTGAAACCACAAGCGTTAAGAAAAGACAGAATTAAGATAATCTGTTTGGCCTTTCAGTTATAATGCACAGGGAAAAGGGACAACAAAATTTGACTCCAAAGTCAGCTTTGCAGACAGGACTCTAAAAACAGTATCCATATTTCATAAGGCAAGAAGCGACAGTGTGTGCCTGCCTTTCTTCTCCTTTCTCCTTAGTGGGTTGACATGTCATTATAATCCTAATTGATGATACATGGTCTCTCTCCTTTCATGGTACCATAAAAAAAAAGTTTAAAGGAAAGTGAAGGAAAAGTTCTGTACCAACCTAACTGGTACATTTTTCTTTTATTTTTTAAAAAATTCCTTTTTAAGTTAAAGGAAGAACCACCATGACCTACTCTAACTTTTTGAAAGGCATAAGGTTTTTCTGAATTAATATCTTTTTTAAGTCTGGGACCTGAGACTTAACTAGAAAGACTTTTTGAAAGACATTTATTCTTTATTTTAAAATTCTTAGCAATGGGGAATCCAATTATCAATGATATTTTTCCACACTGTTAATAATTAGATCTATCTGAAAAATGGAAATGTTAAATTTTTTTGTAGAAAAGATAAAAATTCAAAATATTTTTTTAAAATTATTATTTATTTGAGGATCAAATCAATGTGGCAAATTCCAGTAGGTCTACAGAACATTGTCTTTTTATAGCCTTTTATCTTCATTTGGATCTTTTAGGTTGGTAAACACAAATAACCAAAGTAAGAGAGCAGAAGCAACTTGTTTTGATGTTATATGAATTAACAAATTTGTCTTTTTCAAAAAAAAAAAAGTAGTGAAATCAACGTGTCTAACTAATCAATTCACTGGAGCAAGATAACTGTTTTTTACCAGATGACTGTTGCTTACCATTGTAAAAAAATTTCAGCGGTCACCACTACTAAGTTCAATGTGTTATCAATTCAGTATGCATCGTATGTATGTATATACATGCACAGGCTGATATATAAACTGTAAACAAAGTTACACAAACTATTCTTTTTTCAGCAGAACAAATGAATGGAATTATTTTACCTCACATTTCTACTCCATTGGTCATTCTCCAGTTGTTTTTGAGTTTTGAACACTAAAGCTGGATGCAGCATTTTAGTTTCTTTCACATTAAAGCAAATGGAAAGGTAGTAATATCTTTCTATATCACGAGTTTTAATCCTTCTGCAGAGCCACTACTTACTGGCATTCTCCATTCTGTAAGTACTACCTACATTAATGTTAAATTTTGCCGTAATGCCATGCAAGGTTTGGTTTTAGCCACCTGACTGAAAAATGAAGTCCATTCTTTATTTGTTACCTATTCTCTTCTGTGTTTTGTTTTTGTGACATTTACAAACTTAGCCAGTAAGGATATAATTGTGTTTTGGTTGTTAAGAACCTTATAAACAGAGTAGAATCAGGAACTGATCCCTGTGGGATCTCTGAGATGCACACCTGCCCACCAAGGAGTCTAAAATTAATTATACTTTGAGACTTGCTGGTTATTCAAAGCTTAACGTGTATAATGTGTACCATGGTGATTTTCTGGTCTTCTTTTTTCCTAGCAGTATGTCATGCAGTACCAAGTCAAGCACGTTACTGAAATCTAATTGCATTACACTTAACCAATTTTTTCATTTCTGCTGTTATCAAGTTAGCTAGACAGGTTGCACCTTTTAATATTTTTTTATGTTCTCATTTTGCTAAGCTTGGAAAAGGAAAGAGTCTGCCTCAGATACAGGAAATCTCAGTGTATTCCTGCTGCAATTAGAAATGGCTTAAATCACCATATATTGGCCTTTCATACAACATTGCATAGTTAGAACTTTAGGCATCGCTTTAAAAATCCCATCTACCATTTCAGTAGGTAGCTTGTCATCTGCTTCTACATCCATCCTTTGTAAGAAATTCTGTTTCAGAGAATGGGACCATTTCTTCAGGACTGTCTCTTCTGTGCATTAGAATTTCAGTGCTGAAACACATACACTAAAAGATTCAGGATGATGCCCTTGAGATCTATTCCTATGTATGAGCTATGAATAGAGGAAACAGTAAATAGCACAGCTGCTGAAAACTGAATCAGTTTTTTAAGCTCACCTATGATAAGCCAAAATTATTAAAAATATTTTTCAAACTCTGGTCCCCACATTCCCTTACATATCTTTGAAATTACAGACACTTTTTCAGACTTACTATCTCTGTCCATTTCACCAGACAACTTTTTGACTTGCAGACTGTTTTATTATATTTCAATTTCCCATATCAGTCACTTCTTTAATATTAAAAATTTTTCTCTGTAGGAATGTCAGTGCTCAGGATAATATTTTTATTCTATCCTGTATTTCTTCCCATATAGAATGCACTATAAGACATGTCTGTGATGGGATAATTATTTTCCACCTCCTTCCCCACAATTCCAGTATTTATCATTACTTTTATTACGACCTGTCTTGGTTTTTTGGCTGTTGTCTAAAAACCCCCAGAAATGGTCTTCTACTATGTAATTTCTAACTTAAGTTACCATTTGGATTTACACTTTTACCCTAGCTGGTCACATACCCATAACGTAAAATAATGGCCTTCTGTCCTCCACTGCCTGTAGCCACTTGATGAGTAACTCCACAGTGAATAGGAGGGCTGAGAAAAGAGTCAGCAGAATCTGAGTGACACAGGTATGACTGGGTTTGGATCTTTTGGAGAAATCAGCAAGGTTTTTTTGATCTAAGCTCTGAAGATGTAGTTAGAGTTTTCTGGTTTATCTGAATTTGAGAAGTAACAAGGTAAGCTGGTGAAATACATAGGTTTTATAACATGAGGATTTACACCATCTACTTCTGCCACCCTATCTTTGACCAGAGATAAGTCTTCTACTGTCAAATCCTAATAAAATTACTGAGGTCTCCTTCATGCTGAGTAAACTTGCCACTCTCCCAACTGGAGTTGCTTGGAATAGGAAAGAAAATACAACTTATTGTTAATTTATTTCCAGAAAAACTATTTCTAATCATCATCTCTTCCTACCTACTTAAGCTTAGCAATGACTATGAGATATGCTGCATTCTGGTTTTGATGTAGTTTGCTCTGGTTCAGTCTGTTGCCTCCAATGTTTTCAAACTTTTTAAGATTCACCATTGCCAAAATATGAATTCTTTTAGACTTGGAACACTGGGACTAGTTCTGACCTCGCTAAATAAAGTGAGAAGAGATTCATGTTGCAGTAGCAGAAACCTCCTCTACCATGAAGATGTTTTTTAGAAAGAGGAGAAAAAGGTGCAATGAATGAACTCATCTTGTTGGTAGTGTTACATGGAAAATCTAGTTATGTGCAAAAATTGAACACAACTTATATGTGGAGTCAACAGGACATTTCTTTTTGGACTTACTTTAATGGTAATGATTCAGTTATCAGGAGGCTGTTCAATGCACAGAGACTCCTCTGCTGTAGTAATGCTTCTGGGAATGAATAATCTTGCTGTTCTGTGGAAACAGGTGCTTCCTTTAGACTTGGTGCTATTATTGTCATATGTCTTTGACTATTTTGAAAAGGAAGATCTTCTAAATGAATTTTGAAACATTATCCAAGATAAAATTTTATATTCCCAAAGTTGTTTTTTGATGTATATATTTGAATTTATTTTAATCTTCATGAAAACATGATAGTCATGTGATTCTTGGTGAATCTATATGTTTTACAGCTGAGTGAGAATGACAATTTAAGGACTGTCATTCTCTGCAATAATCCTTGTTCAGTTCCATCTGTAAATTGTATTCTAACTTTGCAAGCTGAAGAGCTATATATTCTAATTAAGAAATACATTCATTAAAAGAGAGACATGGTACATATAGGGGGGATTCATTAGCAACGGAAGATTCCCAGGAAACTGTGGTCTATTTTTATTGATTAAAGGTATATCTGGGGATGTGTGTGTGCATAAAAATTGATGAAAAAAATAGAAACAGCTGTTTAACTCGGGATATACTTTTTATTTTGTGAATGCATTTATTTGTACTTTACAATTTCAGCATTTCATTGGAAAATTCGGTGAGCATGAAAAAACAATGAGGAGGAAATTAGCCTCATTGTCTTGCACTTTGATTGACACAAAAGACAATAACAGCAGAAAGGCAGTCGGGAAAATAATAGTGATCCTTACTCTGAGCAATCAAATAGAAAGGAAAGAAGCTGTTTGCAATTTTTGTCTTTCTTGAATATTGCAACTTAATTGTCCACTTAGCATTATTTTTTGGATGTGTGAATGTATTGTTCATAATTTTTAAAAGTCTAAGAACTTGTTCATCTGAACCTTGTCCTCACATGGTAAATGTGTTTGGCTAACCATATGTAAGAATTAAGAGACAGAAGGGCTAATTGTGTTAAAGGGTAGTAAACACACTACTACTTGCATCAGTTTTCAAGGTGATTGATTCCCTGCTATTTGTGTTGCATTTTGGATCCTACTTCAAGAAGCTGCATCTCTTCAAGGAGGTAAATAATCCATGTGTTTGCATTCATCCTAAAGCAACAATTTAATGACATTTTATCCCACTGGCTAGACTATGAAAAAAATGGAGACTATAAATACTTATCTTTGTAAATAGCAGTAGAAGCAAAAGGGAACATGAGTTTGAAGTATTTCTCCCTAAGTTATGGAAAACATTATATAAATCCTTTATGCATTAAAAAATCATTTGTTTTGTCCTTTAATGTATTTTTCCATGGAACATTAGAAGAATAAATATAAGCCTCTCATTAATGGAAAAATGTTTATAAAGATCACTTTCTGAGAATAATGAATACTCAGTGTAATATTCTATATTAGCTATTTGCATCTGTAGTGATACTGACCTCTATATCTCTAAAACTTTCAGCACATCAGAAATTGACTGACTGTTTCCTCAAGGAGAGAATAAACCATCTGTTATCTGTCCTATTTGTGTTTTTTGCTGAGGTGAAAGCCACTTTTGGGATTAGCATTAATATACAGAAACACATTTTTCTCCTGATTTTGTCCTGTCCTCATCCTTACGATGTCAACTGGTCTGAGGAGAACACAATGTTAGATCCCTTAGTTGTCTAATTTTCACAAGGGAGGTTTTCATAATGTCACTAGCTGCAGTTTTTATCTTTTGGGCATTAGAGAATTCATGACTTTTCCTGACATTTTGAGGTAATGAAGTCTTGAACTGCGTGGTGTGTGCAATATTCTTTGAAAAGTAAGTTTTAGGATTGCTAAATTAACTTAATTTCATATTATACAGGGGAGAAGAAAACTATTCTTCTCCAAAAAACATCAGTCTTCATGTAGTTCTTCTGAGGTGCCCCCAGGTAGCCTATAAATAGATTATTTTCCACTGGGCAGTGCTGGGCAGGAGCACATTCACAACTGTAGACTGACTGATACAATTTTTTCATTACTAAAAAAGGCCACAGACTTTGTATTGATCTGGGAGTGCAGGATCACAGGGCTTGTGTAGGTCTGCCTTGGCCAGAGTTGATTTTAGCGTTTTTTAACAATAGCATGGTGGTCAACCTCACCTGCTTTAGTGTAAGCTCCAATGTATTTTAAAATGTCTGACAGAGGTATGTTTGTCACTGTGTGTCAAAACCCAGCTAATTGGGGCTGGGAGAGTGTGTTGTGCAAGCTATAGCTGGGAATGAACAGGAAAGAAGCAAACTGTGATAAATAAACATGTAAAAATGACCCAAATGGTCACCAAGACTGAGGAGAAAAGGACCCCACTACCATCACCATGATCAAACTCCTCCCAGCTCAGACCTCAGGACGTTGATAACTCCTTTTAACTCTTCTCTATTCTTCTTGAGGAACTGCCAACCTCAGGATCCAGAGTGAGAGTAACGCCTGGGAAGAGAAAGCTTTGTGTAGCTATTGAATGGTATTATTAAAGAGGCTTTATTAATTCGATCATTTGCTTGACTGGATGGTTAAAAGATTAACTAGACCAACAATAAATTCTTATCTTCATATATATGGTGTGTTCCCTTTTGTCTGTAACAAGATTTTGAGTGTCAACCCACATGATTCTGGCAAAAACATAGTCTGCTATGGCTTTTCCTGAGTGTCGTCTGACGCATGCAGTCATGGAGAACATACAGAAGCTTTACATGGGTTCCACAAGCACTAAAATCATTACAAGAGGAAAGCAGAAAAGCAGATGCTAATCTAGGAGAAATACAGAGAGATATTTTTATCGTTTTTTAAAATCCATAGAGTCAGGCCATTGCAGAAGGGAAACTCTTAGAAGGTTTGCAGAGCAATCGATTAGATTTCCTTTGAGGATTCAGGAGTAGTAGATCCTGGAATGACAGTGCTCTTTTTTTACAAAGATACAGTTGTTATGCCTTTCTGAGATATAATATAACTCTACTTTTATGCAAACTCTACCTTCCCTTGAATAACGTTGCTGACAGCATTTTACTTTTGTTTCCTTGGTCTTTAAAAATCAAAAGGGCTTCTACATCTATGATTATAACAACACCAACAATTATGCCAAATAACAGAAAAAGCTATAGGTTGGCTGCAGAAAAAAAGCCATATTTTATAAAAATAATTAGTATAATCTTGCATAATGAAAAGGAGATGCTATCTTACAATTCAAATTTCTCAGTCTCCTCTTTAGCACCTGCACAACCTAATATGTACAAGGTTGTAGCAAGTAATTTGAAAGAATAACAGTAGAATTTGTTTCATTGCAGAGTCCTGGACTGTATTTAGATTTTTAGTCATTCATTGTGCACCTAAAATTCACTTTAGCTGGCAGAATGTGCAGCTAAAGTAATCTCATTTATTGCCAATTGCTGTTTATTACTGATAAGCCCTGTTGGTATTTGATGCAGGACTAGTGTTAATTAAGGTTCAATTTGTATGTTTTCAATGTAGGTAATTAAAATGGGAAATTGTTTAAGTATTGGCCTCAATGTACACTAACTTTACTTGCTGGAGAACTCCAGTGTAGTGGATCTTGGGACTGCTCCTGTTTCTACTGAGAACAGAGGCAAGACTCCATCAGGCCTTTCTGGATGTAAATAATCAGGCCCCCATACTCAGAACTCCCCCCCCCACAGTCACAAGGAGATTTATGTGACCTCATCTCAACCGTTTGCAATTACTGCAAGTATTTCTCACTAAAAAAGATAAAGCTGTATTTTACTACATGAAGAACATTTTGTACCAGTGCAAAAAATGCCTGCTGTAATGATGTACAACTTCAGAAATATACATTTTTCCTCACTGTTGCACTGCTTTATTGTCAATGTAATTAGAAGATCTTTAGATTGATATTCTGTTACAAATCTATTTGTTATTTTATTCTTTCCTTGCAGATAATTTTTAAATTAATGATGTTGTTGACTTTCTATCTCTCAGCATTAGCTGATGCCATTACTTGTGTCTACATTAAATGTGGAAAGATGTTGTTTTATGTATTTGATTATTTTCATTTTAAGTTGCTGGTCGTGTCAGACTGACAAATGCACTAAACATTAATGAATATTGTTGACCACTGCTGTGACACAATAAATGATTTTTACAGTCTTGATACAGGAAAAAGTCCTTAACATCCTTGTTCTAAGTAAAATTGTGATGAAAGCTGGGCAACTATAAAGCAAGAGATGCATCTAATGGGAGACTAATTCACATCCTAAACAGCTACCATAGCTCAGTATGGAAATAAAATGACTGCTCTGTTGATTAAATACACCTGTATGGGATAAAATGTCTTCTTTTTCATGTGGAGACACAAAACTATAATCATTATTTCACACTGGGACTGCAAAAGTGATGGGCAACAATCTTGTTCTATTTTACCTCTCTTCAGCATCATCAGGGCTCCTTTCAATCATACCTTTCCTTGAACACTTACTAAGTGTTTCTTGGAGAGGTGGTATGATGCCATGATCTGTATTATTTTCAGCTGTTACCAGCAAGGATGTGGTAAAAGACCTTCCCCTGAATGGGAGCATCAGGAAAATGTCTTCCAAGGGAAAAATCAAGGTAACACTGTCTAAAAAGTTGTGGCAGATGATATGATTTTCATCACAGACATTGGTTTCTATTAATTTGGAATTATCAGCTTCAAATCATTAATATTTGAGGATGTGTTCATTGTTTCCATTCATGATTAATCCCATTTGATGGAGAAAGTCAGACAGCAGATGGGCATGATTTTGTAAGAGCAGGCATTTAGTAGATACAGAAGTAATAATAAGTAACGAAAATGATTAAAGGTATAAAAAGATAATGGTAAAGTAAGAAGATCTAATGGCTATCTATTAATAACTTTTGTTATGATAAATAAAGAACTCATTGAATAGATCTTTGGTAACAACCTCAGCATTCCTTGTATCAACTGAATATGGTATTCAGTTCCTTAAGCATTTCACTCTATTTTTAGCATTAATCTCATTAGAATGTTGTTATATGGCAGCTTCCTTTGCTTTTGACAAGTTTTAATTACCGATCTCTTGGGTTATTGAGAACTTTTAGGAGTCATGTGCTCATCATTGTAAGCATTCTGAAATTTCAGTATTATAAATCCAAATATTGTTTGCAAAAAAACACCCCAAAAATGTTTCTTGCTGCTCAAAAGGATTTCATGGAGGGGTTTTCAGTGTCCTTATAATTGTACTGTTCTTGATATTTGGCTTAAAATTGATTGATTCTGCCAAAGAGCTCTATTTCTGCTTCTAACTCAGGCTAATTGTGCTGGATCAAGAGAAGAGTTCTGTCACATTTTTACTGCTAAATTTCCAGAAATTCATTTTGCCAACTTTTGAGGAAACTAGTGTTCATCAAGTGCTGATGCTACACCTATTTTTGGCATGGTTGGAAGGCCTTGTGCGTCTGTAGGGGAAAGGTTTTGTGGTTTAGACGTATCAAAATTAATTTGTTAAGGAGACATCCTAGATAGCTAATTTTTTTCCTGAAGATGAAATAAATATTTGCTTTACAAAACCATTTCTGCATATAGAAAGACCACATACTTTTTTTTTTTTCAGAGCATTTGATAATTTCTTTGCAGACAACAGAGAGAAATATTATTTAAAGTCAGGTATTTTCAAGGGTTTCCCAGTCAGCAACTCCAGCATCAGTACAGGTAGAAATTATTCCCCTTAAGAATATTTATCCTGTTTAATTTCTTCTAGCCTATGAATCATATAATTATTTTCCTGATTAAACACAGGACTCATGCTGTTTCAGTAAGTACATATTGGCAATACCAGACAGAAGGTTTATTTAAACATATTCTGACTGGAGGATCCAAGTTGTGCCAATGGGGAGCCACGTTCAAGAAGCTCACTGAAGCATCCCAGATGTGCAGGGAGGATGCCAAACCTGGGGTGGCAGAAAAACATGCAGAATGATACTTTTATCACTGGCTAAGTCTACCAATCTCTGACTAGGGGCCTTTTCTGATCCGTGGAGTAGGAAAAACTTGGATAGCGAGTGGTAAAGTAGCTTAATAAAGTATGAATGTTTCTGGCTTTCCAGAATGACATCCGAATTCATTCAGCACTTTAAATATTATTTCTATCTTTGTTCTGCTGCTTCATTCTTCACGGTTAACAATATGAAAAATTAGACTCGGAATAGGTACAGTAACTTGGTCGAGGCTGGGGTCCTTATTTGGCTCACCAAATTATGTCTGAATTCATACTTATCGTATGTCAGTTGCTTATTCAGTTAACTTCTGAGCATAGACCTCACATCAATACATCAATTTCCCCCCTCTGTCCTAAGTGAATTACCCCCTTCTAATTCAATTAGTCTTGCTCACTGGTTCAACAGTTCACAAGGTTAATGTATTAATGTTTTTCTGGAAAGATGCCAATCACTCCTAAACTTTGCCTGAAGAACCACTCAAAGTAAAAGTATGCTTAAGAAATTTGAATGTTAGAAATACATTTTTAATGGATATAAATCCATGTATTGTCTCCTATGCTGCTGGGCCTACCTAACTGAGCAATAGTTGGTTTACTGATCCATATCAGAAGGATAGAAATGCCTCTGTAGCACAAGAGTTCTCTTGGATCACTTTCACGTGTGATTATCTGTATGTCAGTAATTGCAAAGTCTGAGACAATTCAGCTTTTGTTTCATTTTCAGATGCGTGACATCATCTTCACTGTTATTTCTTTCATTACCACTAGTGGGTTTAACATTGACTTTCAATGTTTGGTACAGATAAGTATCACTGTCCTGTTTCTCCATTATAGAAGAGAGAGTTCCTAATTATGAGGTTGAGAAAAGGGGGGAAAGAAGCAACAAAAATAATATTTTTCTTCTTTTTTTTTTCCCCCCTTTTTCTAACATCTGCCTGTCCCAGACAAGGCCTTCAACCTCCTGCACATCCAACTCATTAACAGACATCTCACTCAAACATATTTTTTTGCAAGTAGCGCGAATTCTCTCCAGTGCACATATATAATCCTTGCAGATGTGTATGTCCTCTCCATGGCTACTCTCTGTGATGCAGTTACTGCTGCTGCAGAGGCCAGGTAAGGAGAGGTTAGGAAAGCAATGTGTTCCTCTCAGAAAGTCAGAAGGTGTCAGAATGTTCCAGGATGAGTTTATGTAGATATTACCATCTTTTTAATTTTGAATTTTTGGATTAAATATAACCTTTATTTTTGCAAAACTTGAAAAGGACAAATCTCTATTTCTTTTGCTGTTTTATCTCAGTGTTTTCCTTTTTTTACCCTTTTTCTGTGGCTGATACAGAAGAATAAAAATGGAGAGAACAAAAACCAAAGTCCAAACCAGTCTGAGTGGCTCAGCGAGCAGTAAAGCCTGACGTTAGCCTTGCATGGCCTACGCCATTGTTGCTAGTGAAAGAGCAACACAGTACAGCAGAAGCACAGAGGTTTGGTGCTGGGCATTTACAATACATATGCCCATGGGTCTTTGGTCGGGTACTGTTTTAGAGTCTTTGTCATGCTATACAGTCTCAACTAGAAGGTTAAAAACCAGAAATTGTACAAAGCTCAAGGACATTGAGCCAGCTTTTTACTTTGCCATGGCTCCATGATATAAATGGGCTATGGTCATGGTTCTGTTCATAAAAGTCCTTGTTTAGAAGGAAATTCTGCAGAATTAGTTAATTCTCTTCCCTTAAATGCGAAGGTACTGATGTGACATTTCTTTATTAGTTGCCTCATTTGAATCTCTCCTCTCCTTCACTAAAAAACCCTCCCCAAACCCCCCCAAAAAGCAAAGAAAATCCTTGAGCTTTTGTGTGATCTGTAGTGCATCCAAGTCAGGTTGAAAACCATGTTTTGAACAGATGTAGTGTACCTGCAGAAATGTTTTTATAAAAATTTAATTCCATTCAAAGATATTAATTTTGGAAAGGTAATCACTGTAATCATTGGCATAAGTAACTGAAAAGGCTTCTTTGTTTTATTTTTATTTTTTAAAATAACATAGATATGTCAGCAATGAGATCTAAAGAGGACTGTGAATGAGTAAATATAATGAATAAACTTTATTTGGTTAAAATGAATACAAACTCACACACTTTAATCTTGTTTTTTTCTTCTTACACCAACGTCTTTCTCAAATTTTTGCCTGGTGTCTGCATAGACATAAAATAAAATCAATGCGCAATTGCATTACTTTTGATTTTTCTAGGTTGGTACATTTAGGAGAATTTGTTTCCATGAGAACAGATTGCCGAGGAAATCATTCAGCTTACGTCTTACCGCACTGATCAATGAACTCTGGATTTTGTTGCAGGTAGAATGTTCTGCATTGACTGGGTAAAGGGATTACATTAAATCAGGCAAGTTTATGGGTACACCAAGAAGACTTTTGTTTCCTTTCCTCGTTGATGAGGAAGTCTTATGAATTAACCAACATCCTGATAAGAAGTCACAGTACAGGGCAGACCTGGTAGCCTAATTTCTGAGGAATGTGGGTCCCCTATTTTTGTCTGCCTAAACCCAGTATATGTTGGAAATGCAATATCTTTATGTGTTTACATTAAACTACACACCTTCTAAGTAGATGGCTGTAGCTTAACATAATTATTCAAAACTCTGGATGGACCTCCAGTTTTAGAAAAAATTACCAGCATGTTAGCCATGGGAAAAACTGAATGCCAATTTTTTCTTAATGAATGTTTTTTTTCTTGTTGCACACAACTTTGTGCTGCTTGTGGACGTGTGATATTTTGCCTTGTGAATCAGAAGGAAAATGTTTTAAGCTAAAAGAGATGTTGACGACTTCACCTCCCAAATCTTTTTCTTTAGGTTCTTTTCCTGGTAGCCCTCTCTCCTGATGATGTAAAATATCCTGAGAGTGCCCAAGCAATGACGACTGTCATAAAGCGCACACTGGACAGTGGGTCCTTCAGGCTTTGGGTTTTACTGTTACAGGATATGGCCTATACAGTTGCTATGCAGTTTTTATACAGGAGTTTGCTAGATCTGTTTCCTTCAGTAGCAGTTTCCTTTAGAACTGAAACACAAAATACATATTTTTATCGGACTCTCTACTACCAGAGCATAAACTAGGGGAGGAAATTACTGATCAATGACTGTGCAGTGTTTTATAAAAATGTGTGTATCTAAACAAAAGGAATAACGTATGTGATTGTAATGTGACCTGTAGAACTATGAGCACTTTAAACATCTATATGCATTTTGTAACTTTCCAATTTCGTTTGTAAAAAATATATAAAAAAAAAATAATATAATATGCATGTAATTTCAGGCACTGTAATGATAGCAATTTAAAGATCAGCAAAAACTCCTAGCATATTAATGTAACATTGACAATTAATTATTTGTTAAAATGTATATTAATCATCAGTAATTATAAGTACAATGTGGATTACTTGAAGCCTGCATTGTTGTTGATTATACGCTCTAGTTTGTACCCAGTTTTAATGGCCCTCATCGTGTTCTGATTCTTGGAAGTAATTGCTTGTGATAATTACTAAAATCATCATAAATTCCTAGTAAATAGGGAACTAATTGAGAACAAATGCACTACAGGTGTCTCTACATTGCAGAATGTTCCCTCCTTGCACAGGACATTTTCTGCTTTTAGAATGGTTTTATTTATTTAATCAGAAGTGCACCTTTTCATGTGTGAGATACAAGTCATCCATATGATGGGCCAATAAGTATATGTTACTGGACTGAATATAGTTTACAGATCCCCTGTCCAAGGGGAAACAAGGAAGGGTCCATAGTGAATCCAACTTACCTTCTGCAATGTGTAGACATCTATAGTAGCAATCTGCCTCTGCCATCTGTAGTGGGGGGATGAATTATTTATCTCTATACTTCTTAAAACATGAATTGTAGTAGTCAGGATAGAATATGTCTTTCTCATATAACTACTTTTTTGAACTTGGTAAATTAAATCTGCTGATCAACAGCCCACTGAGTTCAATAGATACATTCAATTTTTATCCTTTGGCTCAAGTGCTAAATGTTAGTACAATTAAGGCAGATAATCTACTATCTACTATCTAATAATCATCAGCAAGTTTGCTGATGACACAAAACTGGGAGAGGTGGCTGACACACCGCAGGGCTGTGCTGCCATTCAGCGTGACTTGGACAGACTGGAGAGTTGGACAGAAAGAAACCTCATGAAGTTCAGCAAGGGCAAGTGTAAGGTACTGCACCTGGGGAGGAATAACCCCAAGCACCAGTACAGGTTAGGGGCTGACCTGCTGGAAAGCAGGTCTGTGGAAAGAGACCTGGGAGTCCTGCTGGACAACAGGATGACCATGAGCCAGCAATGTGCCCTTGTGGCCAAGAAGGCCAATGGCATCCTGGGGTGCATCAAGAACAGTGTGGCAAGCAGGTCACGGGAGGTTATCCTCCCCCTCTACTCTGCCCTGGTGAGGCCCCACCTGGAGTCCTGGGTCCAGTTCTGGGCTCCCTGTTTCCAGAAGGACAGGACACTGCTGGAGAGGGTTCAGCAGAGGGCTACCAAGATGATTAGGGGACCGGAACATCTTTCTTATGAGGAAAGGCTGAGGGACTTGGGTCTTTTTAGTCTGGAGAAGAGAAGGCTCAGAGGGGATCTCATCAATGCTTATCAATACTTAAAGGGAGGGTGCCGGGAGGATGGCACCAGTCTTTTTTCAGTGATGCCCAGTGATAGGACAAGAGGTAACGGGCACAAACTTGACCATGGGAAGTTCCACCTGAACATGAGGAGGAACTTCTTTCCTTTGAGGGTGGCAGAGCACTGGAAGAGGCTACCCAGAGAGGTGGTGGAGTCTCCGACTCTGGAGGCATTCCAAACCTGTCTGGACGCCATCCTGTGCAACCTGCTGTAGGTGACCCTGGTGTGGCAGGGGGGTTGGAGTAGATGATCTCCCGAGGTCCCTCCCAACCCCTGTGATTCTGTGATAATCTATGATTTCTACTATCTAATAATGTATGTAAGAGTAAAACCTGCTGTGCTGTTACACATAACACCAACACTATGAAGACATGTGACATTCAAATGAAAAATGAGACTGTTTGAATGCTTTTTAATAGCTTATAGGAAAAAAAAAAGGTCACATTGTGTATATAGTGAATAATATGGATTATCTCCCTAAATTTCCAAAACTTCTGTGACAAGCAATGTCATATAAAAGTTCTGGCCTTTATCTCTAAGTTTTGTCTATGTGAAAATTCAGCTAAATCTGTTGACATATGGAAGTCAACAAAACATTGTATTACAACTCATTACATTGTTAGTTTGCTTACCAATAGTCTTTTCTTTATCTTCAGTTTGCCTGGCTTATTATTTTTGAAATCCTGTTGTATCTAAATTTTAAGTAAAGGTGATTAGAGACAGCCTACATAGCTTCACTAAGGGCAAATTGTGCCTGACTAATCTAAGGGCCTTCCACAATGGCGTGACTGCATCACTGGACAAGGGAAGAGTTACTGATATCATCTACCTGGAGTTTTGTAAGGCCTTAGATATGGTCCCCCTCAACATTCTTGTTGCTAAATTGGAGACATATAGGTTTGATGGATGGACTGTCCTGCACCTGGGAAAGAACAACCCCATGGACCTGTATGCTAGGGACTGCCCAGCTGGTAGAGCAGCTTTGCACAGAAGGACCTGGGGGTCCTGGTGGACACCCAGTTGAACATGAGTCAGTGATATGCCCTCGCCACAAAGGCAGCTAACAGTATCCTGGGTTGCATTAGGAGTGTTGCCAACAGGTTGAGAGAGGTGATCCTTGTTCTGGAAATGTCCTGTTGTCTGATTCCACTCTTTCTGGGGTGCCATGTTGCCACAAAACTTGCTTTTCAAGGCCCAGGATGGTCTTTTGGGCTGAGGCTCCAGGTGGGGCCAAGTTCCCTGGCTGAAGTGTCAAGAATGCTTCTCATTTCTTGCCCTGTCCAGACTGCCTCAAGGCTTATCACATGAACTATCTGTGATCCTTTCAAGGGCTTGTCACTGCTCAGGGACGCTGTCCAAACAGTTCTTTCAGGTCATTTGCTAGAAAGGGCTTACAATCTGACTGTAACCTGGAATATGCGTTCTCAAGAAACGCAAAACAGATAAGAATGTTCGGGTTCCTTTTTTGTTAGCTAGTGGGTGCATGGCTCTTATTTTTTTGATCACATCCATTGAAATATGATGATGCCCATCTTGCCATTTTATCCTAAAAACTAGATTTTCCTCACAAGTCCTTTGACCTTGCTTTATTTTATGGCAAAACAAGCTTTCAGAAGGATCTGGTTTATTCTTTTCCCTTTTTCAAACAGTTCCTCTGCTATGTTGCTCTACACAATGATGTCAGTACAACATGCTTATGGGCAACCAACTGTAGGTGACCCTGCTCCAGATGTTGGACTAGGTGGCCTCCAGAGATCCCTTTCCGCCTCAACCCTTCTTTGAAGCTGTTATTCTGTGGTTCTGTGGTTACTGAAGCAATGTTATGTAGTTCTAATCTCAGTGTTTTGACACAGCATTGACATGTTTTACCAGCAGTGCATCCATGGCATGTCTTGAGGATTTAAAGCTGGTCACTTCTTTCTCTGTCCTTGAAGGGACAGCAGAAGGTACCATTCCTGCCACTGGTGTGACTGTACTGTGGGTGCTACAAGGATGTATATGTAACCTATGTGCTTCAGTGCCAAACTAGTTGTGTTTAATGTGTTGAATTTGAACCCTGCCAAGGTGAGTTTCATTTATGTGTTGTATATCAGTAGGCAATTTTTCTGGCTTGAGCATGTGTTTTCTTGCTTTTTCTGGATAGGAATTTTATCCACTTCAACTGTAAACATTTCCAGGTCATTAGTTGTTACCATGACTTTTTATTAACTGTTTCATGACTCAGAGCTTCTTTTTCCTAGTAGTAAGGCGTCTGAAGATGCCATAAAAAGTTATTAAAATTTTCTGAAGTTCCTGCATGTTTGTCCATGATTAACTTATTGTTACGGGCTCCTTCCTCATTTAAGTATAATGCTAGGCCATGAACAAACTCTTTCAGTCCAATAAAGGAGTGTCCTGGTTTGAGAACAGCCAAAGACTGTCAAAATGGTGATGTCTGTAGAGCGTGGCATAAGGATAGGTTGAGCATCTGGCTGACACTTACAAGGTAAAAGCACCAAGATGGACTTTAAATGCCAGAGCATGTGGAAGCCATAGCAATCCTCAGAAACCCCCAAAGGATGCCTGAGGATATATCTTATTGAGTCTGCTGTTTCAAAGGACTTTTTCCCTAAACCATGAACAGACTGATGCTTGGGAGTACTACCTGGTAACTTTATTGCCATTTTTGACATGATATGCCAACAATGATGAGAAATGAGGTCTCCTTATCATTAAAATATTTAAATCCATGAGTGCAGAA
Source organism: Burhinus oedicnemus (assembly GCA_008921705.1). Taxonomy (NCBI): domain Eukaryota; kingdom Metazoa; phylum Chordata; class Aves; order Charadriiformes; family Burhinidae; genus Burhinus; species Burhinus oedicnemus. Next base: position 413,255 of record VFFE01007649.1, read on the forward strand.
AACTTTGGAAATCATTCCTGTTGAAGGCTTCCATATGCTATAAAACACATAAGAAATAAACAATCATAATCCAAAGAAATAACTTTCTAGATTCAGATCCCAAGTGTTTTAAGGACTGCTGAGTGTTATAACCCATAGCTTGACATAGGCAAACTTTATAAACTTTACCCAATTAAAAGTCTACTGTGAAAGAAAATCACTTGAAGAACCACTTTGCTTTTGTTTTAATTTACTTTATTAATATCCTCAGATATGATCCACCATTGTCCAAATATTATTTTCCATCACCAGCTCTCTAGTCACCCCTGCAGTAGTCATGTTCCCAAGATTAAGACTATAAATTTCCTATCCTGATTCTTTAAGGAGAGAACCACATTAGGTGCAGAGTGAGAGCTGCAGGCTGAGGCTGTTATAAATCTTGACTCTTTACACCACACGGAGCCCTAAGGAAGTGGTATCCAGGATTGTTTTTCATAGACCTTTCATACATTTCAGGCTGCACTTGTGCTATGCTAGAAATATATTTATGATGTCATCTGAGGAATTACGTGGGTATCAGATGGATAGAATGGCAACAGGTAACTTTTAGAGATGAAAAGGAGAGAAAAAAGGATGACACACCTCTAATATCAAGGATTAGAAGGCAAGGAAGAGGAAATTAGGAGAGGAGAGAGACAAATGAAAGGATTTTTTTTCTAAGGAAAACCATAAATAAAGGAGGATTGACTTAAACAGTAATCAGTCTGGGATCCTCTCCAGATGTTCTGAGAAGATTCAGAGCTTCCTTTTCCTGAAGGTTTTGCAGGCTGGAAAGATTTGAGTCTTAGGTAAGTATTTGAAAGACACTCTCTGTTTAACATCCAGACAGTTTTAAAGACAGCTGGAAATTCTGAATCTACTTTTAGTTTCCAGTGCTATTTATGTTGCTTAGCTGGAGAAAGAAAAAAATAGGTTTTCACGTTATCTATATATGGGTGTGCTGGTTATACAGGAAAAATGATAAAACTGACTTCAGCTTATGCAATAAAAATGGTGTGAAATGCATAAAGTACATTAACTGGTGTGATAGGGAGAAATCAATTTGATCACATTGATTTTTATTAAGATACCATTTGCAAAAATAGCATAGTAAAAAAATCCAAAGAGATTAAATGACTTTTAAGCTGGTGGTGTTCCTTTTCAATTCAATTAAACAGTGACAAGATATTAAGGAGGTTCAGAGGTGAGGGGAAAAGCAGTGGAAAGAAAAGTCTCTTGCACATCTAGTTGTCTTGTTACCTGTGTTAAAAAGTTGTTACTCTGAGCTCCTGGCGCTTGTTTAGTGTATTGGGATATTGTATCCTCCCCTTACACAAGTTGTCAGCCTTGCCAGCAGCTTCAGGACTTCAGACAGGAAATTTATTTTTATAAATGCTGAAATATTTTGTCACTGCATGACTTATGGTATCCATACTGTAACAGAGAGTGGGCATTGTGTGTAGGGTTTGCCCTGATACAGCCAGGCTTCTGGATAAGAGAAGAGCCTTTATATGTATTCATGGCATGATTCAAGATCAGGTAATGTTCCAATGTGACTGAGTTTACTTTTAAAGCAGCATTAATATGTTGCTCTCTGAGAAGTAGGACTTCATAATAAAATATAACAAATTTATAAATCAAATAATAAAGATTTCCATCTGGAGATATAATTGTATTCTCTGAGGTATCAACTTCACACACACTGGTGTTAAACGTCTCCAGTTTGAGATAAGACAGATGGCCTTTATTGTTTTTATTGCTATTTAATATCTTTATTTAATGTTTTGTTGTTCTGTTAAAGTTCTACAAAAGTTAGCATTGATGCCTTACACCAATAAATATTGAATCTCAGGAGCCTCATTTTGTTTGGATAAATAAGAACTGATAATATTAGCTATAAATGCCATTGGATGCATCCTCAATCATATTTTTTTCCCATATGTAGTAGATCTAACTGTTATTTTATTGTGTCAATGTCAGTCAATGTTTAACTTAGAAACATAGAATCATAGAATATCTCAAGTTGGAAGGGACCCATAAGGATCATCGAGTCCATCTCTTTGCTCCTTGCAGGACTACCTAAAACTAAACCATATGACTAAGAGCGTCGTCTAGGCACTCCTTGAACTCTGACAGGCTTGGTGCAGTGATCACTTTCCTGAGGAACCTGTTCCAATGACTGACCACCCTCTCAGTGACAAACCTTTTCCTAATGTCCAATCTGAACTTACTCTGACACAGCTTCATTCTATTTCCTCATGTCTTATTGCTGGCCACCAGAGAGAGGAGATCAACACCTCTCCCTCTGCTGTCCTCCTTGAGGAAGTTGTAGACCGTGATGAGGTCACCCTTCAGCCTTCTGTTCTCAAGCTGAACAAACCAAGTGACCTCAGCCACTTCTCATAAGTATTACCTTGAGACTTTTCACCAACTTGGTCGCGACTTTTCACCGTCTTGGTCGCCCTCTTCCAGGCACACTCTAATAGGTTATATTGAGGTACCCAAAACTGCACACAGTAGTTGAGATGGGGCCGCATCAGTGCAGTATAGAGTGGGACGATCACCTCTTTCAACTGGCCAGTGATGCTGTGATTGATGCACCCCAGGACACGGTTGGTCCTCTTTGTTGCCAGGGCCCACTATTGACTCAACTTAGCATGATTTCAAAGAATTTCATAGTTTTAAGTCCCTCTTGACCTAATTTATATGTTTATTCACCTTTAAGGTAACTTTGCTTGACTTCATCTTATTGTATCATAGAATCATAGAATGGTTAGAGTTGTAAGGGACCTTAAAGATCATGTAGTTCCAGCCCCCTGCCATGGGCAGGGACACCTCCCACTAGACAAGTTAGTCAAAGCCCCATCCAACCTCACCTTGAACACCTCCAGGGATGGGGCATCCGCAGCTTCTCTGGGCAGCCTGTTCCAGTGCCTCACCACCCTCAGAGTAAAGAATTACTTCCTAATATCTAACCTAAATCTACCCTCTTTCAGTTAAAAATATTTAATGTAAGTTAAAAGTATTTAAGGTAATGATAAGTATTTAGTGAAACAGATAGACCAGATTTTTCTCTGCTGGATTAATTTTCAAGTAATTGAATTTTCTGTTGTGCTGGGCTCCACCTTGAATGCAATGCTGAGAGATCAAGGTTTAAGTCTGCTCTCCTAAAATCCAGGGCTGTCATCCTCCATTTTGTCCTGCTCCCTCCTCTTAGGATCTTGGACCCTACCACCTCACTGGTCACTGCACCAAAGTTGTCCTCAATTTTCACACCCACAACCAGCTCTTCTTTTTTGTAAGTATCAGGCCCAGCAGAGCACCTTCTCTCCTCCATCACCTGTGTCGGCTCCTCAGTCACCTGTGTCAGAAGGTTGTCACCAGTGGAGTCCACAAATCTCCTTGGTTTCTTGTGCCCCATTGTGTTCCAGCAGATATCAGGATGGTTAAAGCCCTAGATCACTGCTTATTTACAGAGCATTGCATGAAAAATTATACCAGATACAAGTGATTTTAATGGCCAGGATGATTGCAGTCCTTCCATACAAAATAAACTGTATACAGAAATAATAATAATTAAAGGTTCAATATGAGTTTATGGAAAATTGATTCTACTAAACTACCTGTATGTAATTTTACTGAAATGCTAAGCATTACAAATCTGTTTACATTTTATTAACACAATGATTATTAAATTTCTCTAATGCACTGTAGTTATTATACAACATTTTTATTAGGAATCTGGAATGGTATTAAAGAAAAATGGCACATATTAAGTGGACTGAATGTGGATTAGATAATATATCCCAAAATATAATAAGGAAAGAGCTGTTAACTAATTGTGTCAATGGGAACGTTTTTGGTCTTAGGTTATTTTTCTTCCAAATCACTAACCAAATCTTCACTGGTAGATGTGAGTGTGTTACAAAATTCAAGGAAATGGTTATTAATGAAGACGATACAGTACTTGTACGATATTATTTATTTTTTATCCAATTACAAGAATCTTATTTTTTACCATGACCAGGTGTATGATCATACATCAGTAATAAAGAAGCTATTTATTCTGCAGCCTCTGCTTACAGGATTAATTATTAACAAGTATTTGTGAAAAGCTATAAGAGCAATTGTAGTATATAGAGCTTTAGCATTATTATGTAAGTTTAAACAGTGGTATATATGGAAAAATTTATCTGAAGTATAATAACTGGGCATGACTGATGTGCAGTTGGAAAAGCAAGAAAAATGAACCTTGCCAGCGGAATAAAAGAGAGAGAAAGGCTTTTTCCACCTTTCTGCTGTATGTGGCCTCTACATCACTATCTACTAGACACCATGTGTCATCTAGTTTGTAGCAGAGGGCTTGGAAATACACCTGCTACAATAATTGGGTCAAGAACACACAAGTAATTAGAGTTGTGACAGATCTAGTCATTATGCAATAGAGTCTGGCATCCACCTGTACGAGTAGTCATAGCTGCAGCCTACCAGCAGAAGCTACTTGAAGGCTGGAGCTCACTGTTTCCGTTAAACTAATGATAGTTGCTTACCTTTGAAGTAATTTAACAGTAATGAAAAACCAGTGATGAATCTTAGAGCTGGCTCATGCTTTGTGACTGGGTGAACTGGGATCCCAGAAATGTAGGAGAAAGAAATGCAGGGTAGTTGGAAGCAGGAAGGGTGGACCCATAGTGAAGATCCCGTGGAAGAGTAACTCCCTGAAAAGGACAAGGGAAACAGCTATCATTAGCCTGAATGAGATAGCGTGAGATGCAATAAAGAGGAAATATTAGTTATGTCTATATTAACAAGGGTTTGAGTTGAAAAGAGTGGACTTAGGAAGTGAAATGTGTAGTGGGCATCATGCCCAAACTATTTATTGGTCATCTTAATGGTTTTATGTGGGAAAACATTCAGTTTGGGTTTCTGATTGCAATCTCCAGCTTTTTCATTCTTATTTCCCTATAGTGCCAACCAAAGCAGTTTCAGCACTAAAATTTTAATCTGCCTTCACTTCTCATTGGAAAATTTAAATTAAATAAATCATTTAAACATTTTAGTAGTTGTTATTGCACTATCATAGCCTACTTATGCATTTCAACTTGTCAAAGAATAATGGGCTGTTATGGGTGTTTTAATGAAAGACTATATTAAAAATACCAGAGTAATGTCAAACATATTGCAAATGAGTTCAAAATTAAAGGCACTTCATGTCCTTTATTGGATTCCTACAGTTTTGCTTGTGTTCAGACTAATGGCTTAATGTATGTGATGGGAATGCAGAAATCAAGCTGGTATATCAAGCATGCTTAAACACTAGAGATTTACTATTCCTTTTTCACTGGACTACAACGCTGATTTTTGTATATATACATATGTATGTGTATAAATATTTATAAAACATATGCACATAGATTTAACACATTGCATATAAATATATGCATATTCATATTTACATTTTATCTGGATAAATGTAATACAAGGAGTTCAGTCTACCTAAGGAGGAGATGACATTGACTTGTAGATTGCACACGGATATTACAGTACATTTCAAGTAAACATCTTAGGCCAACTGTTTTGGTACAATTGGGAAGATTTGCGAGGGACAGGTACCATGAATTACTTTTAAAATCAGCTTGACTATGATTCCCAGTTGCATCCTGGACTCTGGATTAATGTGCAATTCTTGATGTGACTTTTATGCTCCAAATCCTCTAGATGCCAAAACAATTTTAGTGGATGTGAAATGAGGACCAAGTAACTGAAATATCCAACTATTTAGAGTAGCTCTTGAGTAAAAATAACTCCAAAATCTGGTTTTATATTTAGATGAATTAAGATTAGGGTCCCATACCTTCTCTTCCCAGGTTTATGCCAATATTCCACAGTTAGAGAAGATGAATCAGTGAAGACATAAACTGTCTTTTATGTAAAACTGAAGAACTGTGTGTGATTAGACAGAATTTTCTACAGAAAATTGAGTTATATGAATGAAATATCCCCAAGATCCTCAGAGGTGGATCGTGGGAATTAAGTGCATAGTAAACTAATAAAACAATTTCTCCTTTAACGGGCTAAAAGAAATTGTTAGTGACTCACTTGTTCTATGACTGTTGAGGATGACATTTTTTTATTATTTCCATTCCCAACAAATGTAACTACCAATATTTTCAGGAAAAAAAAAAAAGGTTAAGAACTGTTGCTCTTTCCAAAAATATTTTAGAGTCCTTTAAGTTGCATCCATATATGACAAGTAAAACAGAATACTTCCTCTGTATGGATTTATCATCATGCTTATATATAACTAGACTTTGCAGTAATGTCTATAATGTGATGGCGGGAGTGCCAAATTTTACCTTCCTTTTATATTTGCACTCCTACTGAAGGTATTCTGGGGAATATATAAGCTTGGAAAAGTGGAAGGGGAGAGAAGTCAGAGATGCAGGTCCAGAAGTTTATTTAAAAAAAACCAAATAAATTGTCCTCTTTGAGGGCCCAGATTTATTTCAAGAACTCTGGACACAAGAAAAGCTGCATTAAAATCCTTGTCTATATTAATTCTGATGAGTTTTACAGCCATTTAACTCTAGCATATAAAGAATATCTTAATCAGTAATGTAGACGTGGTGAGTTGACTTTGGCCCGCTGTCAGACACCCAGCCAGCCTCTCTCTTACTCCCCCTCCTCAACAGGAGAGGGGGACCAAATAAGATGAAAAAGTTTGTGGGTTGAGTTAAGGACAGGGAGATTGCTTACCAGTTGTCATCACAGGCAAACCAAACTCAACTTGGGAAAGATTAATTTAATTTATCGCCAATTAATATAGTAAGATGGTGAGAAACAAAGACAAAAACTAAACCCACCTTCCACCACCTCTCCCTTCTTCCCAGCTTCCGCTTCTCTCCTTAGTTCCTGATTCTTCTACCTCCTCCCCACCATGTGGTGTTGGGGGTTGGGGAGTGGGGGTAGCAGTCAGCTCATAACAGTTCATCTCTGCCCTGGTCTCTTCTCTCTGCAGCCCCTGCTGCTACCAATAAAATAAGTGTGGCCACTATAGCCTACATATCAGTTCTTTGAATATCTATACATGCTATATCAGTAACATGGTTGGAAAAACATTTGATGTCCCTTTCTGTGGTTTTTTTTTTTAATTGAATTGCCTTCCCAGGTTTTCTTTTTAAAAACTTATTAAAATGAAACTAAAAACATCAAAATACACCAACATTGAAACTCAACATAAAATTGCAAAAAAACCTCAACATGAAATTTTTTAAAAAATTAAAATTGGGTATTTTAATAAATCTATCAATCTTAGTATATAGTTTACTTTACCTTGAAAATTGCTGGTGTAGTAACTAGAAGCTCATAAATACATATGTCTTTAGAACATTTTTAGACAAAGTGAAAATTGCTCTGCCAATGTACCTTTGTAGGCACTGCTTGTGACCTGGTATGCTGATGGGAGCAACACCATCTCCACCTCCCGTTGCCTTCTAAATGCAACTGACTGAAGTCACTGGAAAGAAAGAGAACTGCACAAGAAGAAAAGCATAGTTTAGCTGTCTCTTTTTGTTGACTGTGAATGGCCCTTAAGTATCTCCAGAGCATCTCTGGAGTTAAACATCTGTCTTTCGAAAACTTAAAGATCAAAAAAAAAAAGGTATCAGCAGTCTTCACCTAAAGAAGACCCCATGGGGTATTCTGCCTACTGTTAATGGGTACTTAATGGAGTGGAATCTCTGGAATAATAACCTATTAATCAATAGCCTCATGCTAGAGCATTCTCTGCTGGAAGTGTAGGACCTGAGTTGGAGCAGCTACGCCCTTGTCACTTGAAGTTAGGCTGATGAATACCTGGAGTGCATGGGCCTTAGGATGTGGGGGAGTGCAAGACATCTGGGCATCCACTTCTTACCTGATGTTGAGGGCAGTCAAGGCACAGGAATGAAAGTGGGCTTCCAGAGTTAGTTATCTGAAATACGTGTTCCCTTACCCACAGTGATATCTGACTAAGACAGAAGCTGTGTCAACAAAGACCAGAATTTTTCTATTACACTTCCAGCCCTAAACAGTTGGCTAGATCTAGGCTGCCCTTGTTTTGTGCAGTATGATCTGCAATTCATTGATTTCTGGATTCCTAGTGGCTCAACTTCAGAAGAAGCAGAGCCTGTCCATTGCAAGGAGATCAACAATTATTTTTTGTTTCTGAGATGTTACTTTCTCACGCTGAACATAGGCTTATTTTCTGTAGGTGATCGCTCTCACCAGTAGGTTATCATAAAAAAGGTTGTCACTAAAACTTAAGAGTTCTTGCTATGTATATCTTATCTTCTCCAGGGTTCCTAAATCTTACAACAAAGTAGGCTTGAGGAAGCAACATAAACTTAGGGGAAGAAGGTGCCTTTCTCTTCCAAGCAAGCACATCTGACTATGTGTGAACAGCTAATTTATGCGTATAGGACACTAAGGCTCAGTAGAGAAAAGATAAAAGAATATAGACATCTATTCACAGTCCTGGAGAAAGGGGGAATACATTGCTAAATGTAGATATGTTTCAGATACTTTAATTCCCAACTGGGTTTATGAAGACCATTTCAGCAGAGTACTCTCATATCTTTATGAGATAACTGAGTTTTATAGTAAAGGGAAATGGTATGTATCTCATCTATCTTGGCATTACTGAAGGATTTAATAAAGTACAACGTTGAAAAATTTAGGTTAAAATGAGCAAGACAGGCTTTTTGTAAGAATGATAAAGTGGGGAAAAAACTAGCTGAAGGAGAGGAACCAACATGTGTCAAAAAAAAGAAGAGATTTCTAATGAAATTCTTCAAATATTTCCATCCATGACACTGACCTTCAAGAATTTCACTAGTAAACTCTTCTTAAGTATTTTTATGACCTTGATGGAAAAAAATAAAATGAGTAGTAACTTGATGCAATTTTTTTTGATGAAAAAAAAAAGTTGGAAGACATTGTCAGTACAGAGGAAGATCAAAATGTCATCTAGAGGGACAACCTTTCCCATATAACCCCATCCTGTATGCCTCAAAATCTGGACTAACAGAGCAGGAGTTAAACTCAATAATATAAAAGGATGATCATATGTTTTAGCTAAAAATTAACCCAAAATTTTAAGTGAAAAAGCCTTGGAATCAACGATATATAGCCGTGAGATATAGCTACAAAAAGGTGACAGTAGTTCTTGGATACATCAAAGAAGGTACATCTGCATGTGTGGAGAGGAATTGCCATGCAGAGACAATTCGTCATCCACAATACTAAGTACAGGTTTGTTCACTCATAGTCAAGCTGCAAAAATTACAAAAAACCCCTCTATTAACATAATATAGGGAAGGATGTACCCTTTCTAAAAGAGAACACCAAAAGACTGGCTTATTTAGCAAAATGAAGGCATAAGAGGCACATGATGGTTCTCTTCAAATACATTAGCTGAGGTGCAAGAGCTGTTCAAGCAAAATTATAGTTCTAGCACTGCTGTAAGTGATTGTTAAACTGGACAGGAATACATTTAAGTAAAAAAAAAGCAGAAGAGACTTTTTGGGAATGAATAAGAATGAAATTTTGGAACAGTAGCCAAAAAAAGTAACAGGCATAAGATACCTAACATTTTTTTAAGGCAGAGTTTGATAAGTTTATCAAATCATTTAAGTAATGTGGTTATCTGCAGTAGAAGGGGATGACTGAGGAAGTCCTGAGTTCCTAAATAAAGTGAGATACAGCAATGATAGATATCACAGAAATATTTAAGATGGACTGTTCACTTGTCTGTCATTCTTCCTTCCTAATAGCCTTGAGGAATTTTGTGAACTGACTGGCTGCAACACTTTTTTTTTCAGATGATACCCTACGATTGATGCTGATCACCAAGGCATATCCCATATAGTTCTGCTGTTATTATTAAAAGGTTTATCTGCTTTTTGCAGGAATGTGTATTCTGCTTTTGTCACCAAAGTATTTTTGAAACATGAGCAGCAGAAGCAAACTACCCAAAGCAGAACATGTAGCTATCTACTGTCTAAGTATCTCTAAGTATTTATGAGTTTGTATAATTGCACTGGAATTTATTTCTCTTCAGGAACTTGAGGACGTACAGAGCTATAAAAGATTTAATACAGCCAGAAATATTGTTATTGCTTTCCACAGGATTAAGTGTATGCATTCTGTTATTTGCTTTCTTTTCTCATAACAAGTACTGTAAATGAGAAATAAATACTAAAAGGCTGCACAGCACTACATCTCTCACACAAAGGAAAGTAATTTTAAAAATAGCTCTATCCTTTGGACAAGAAAGTGAAGAAACACTCAGAATAACAAGGCACTTTGGCTATTCAACAGTTCGGTAAAAGAGGAATCCATCAAGGGTTTGCCCTTAACAATTTGTCTGCACTCTTTTGTAGTAAAAGATAAAAAATGTCAGTTGTGTTCCACTAAATTTAAAGAAAGATGTCACTTCACTGTCATTGTTATGCACAAATACATTAGGAAAGCTTATAAATTTTTATTATAAATATAGTAGGCAGTAAGAACGCATGTATTAAAAGTGTAAGTTTTAGAACATGAAGATTTCATCAATTGAAGTTCAGATATATTTTCAGTAACCCACTGATGTCTTTAGTTCTGTTTACTCTCTCCTTTGGAAGAAGATTTCACTAAGTAGGATTTAATATGAATTTAATAATGTGCTTAGCACATGTTAAATACATGTACTGAGTCAACTGTCAGAAGGAAATTTTATTGTATAACACAAGAATTTATAGGACACCAAAAAAAGAAAAAGAATAAGAAAACATCTTATGTAGAGGGAACACAGAAGGAAGAAAGAAAAGTATGTCCTTGATAACAGTTTATACACAGAAAATATTTTTTGCACTTCTTGTTACTTTGTGGTGTTGTCCAATGGGCTTAGAAAACAGATAACTATTTTTTTTACAGAGTTAGCAAAACTATTTTTAATACACACTGGACAATCTTAATGAAAGTTAGAGTGAACTAAAAAAATTCTTAAAGTTTAACAAGATTTAGTTCAACAAGGATGAAGGCAAAGTACTATGTCTAAATGTAATATATTACAAAATAGCCAGAAGTTTTTTGTGAGGCAAAGGAACTGGTTCTTCTCGTATGCGCAGTTCTCACTGTTCAGCACTGAACACCAAACAGTTATGTTTATTCATAACTGGATTTATATTCATTGGTTTATCTACTGCTACCCCAAAACAAAGAAGAGACGGGAGGCTACCACAGCTTGTTATGGAAACAGCTGTCAGAGCCAGCACTTAAAAACTGAAACTGTTGCCTAAGCCTCCATGTGTTTATCAAATTCAGGCATAAGAAAGCCCAAGAAAGAAGCAGTAATAGTTAAGAGTAATGATGGGGAAAAATTAAGTTACTTGATACTTATTTTTCATGCATCATTTGGCCCTCTGAAGACCTCATAACTTAGATAATGCCTTGTGATCTCATTGTTTTATCCTGTTCTAATAGTCATTGAACAGGAAGCTATTTCCAACTCTAAGGCAAAATTTCAGCTATGGATAAAAATGTTTCCAAACACAGAAGCAATTGGGAAAGAGGCTGCAACCTATCAGCCTTAAAGGAAAAGGTAAAATAATGTTGGTTTTTACATTTTCTGGATCAAAAATCTTTCATTTAGAATGCTCAATTTGTTTGTGAGAAATACCTGGAGGAAGATTAATGAAAAAAGAAACAGTGAGGGAAAAAAAAAGTGTAAAATCTCCAACATGAACATGGAGCCACCTGTAATGCGCAGAATCCACATAATGATGCCTGAAAGCATGTGTAAGGACTGAAAGAAACCACTTAGACTACGTGCAGCTGAATTTGAGATACTGAGTTGAGATCTTGTATCTCTTGGAAAGTGTGGTTATCCTGAAATCACTTCTTAAAGATCTACAGGTATTTTTCCTGTCAGAAACTCTATGTGATGTATCAAAGGAAATCTTTCTTTTAAACATCACTGTCATCTACCAAGAAGGCACAGAACCATTTTGCTTGAGTGTTGTCCTAGTAAGCCCAGGATTTATGGTCATTATTAACGTGTGGTCTAGTGAGACAGCATGTAACAAGTACTAGATTTTGTTTTGTTTTTTTTTATTTTCCGATGTTAGCATCAGCCTAATGCCTGCTACTGTCCACTGCCCTTCAGCCTGTACTCTGCATGCAGGTTTCTGAGCTGGACCTGTTTCATGAGGTCACTGAGATGCATGGTAAAATTTTGAAATTAATTTGAGATACCTACTCCTGTACAAAGGAAAAACAATAGTTTGTGTGAAAAAAAAAAACAAAACAAAACCAAAACAAACTCAAAACAGGAAACCCACAACATTTTAACAGTTCCTTTTAGGCTGAGAAATCACTTTTTTTTAGAGAGGTTTTGGCTAGGTCTGGCAATCTATTACTGTATATATTGCAGCAGGGCATTGCCAACCGTGGATGAAAACTTTATAGGGTAAACAGAAATTTTTAATTTCATGCATCATTTGTAACTTGTTACACTGATTTCACAAACTCAGAAGGTTGTTAATAAAAGCTAATGAGAGAGACTAAGTGTCTCCCTTTATACTTCTTCAAAATTTTCTAGTATTGGATTCTAATTACTACCGTCTGTGTTTTTCCGAGAGCAAAGAAGTTGACTTTTAATTTATAAGAAGAAATAATAACACTTAACTCTCTTTGTTCAAAACTGTAGAAAAAAATAGGGTGCACTAGATGAATCCTTGTTTGTTTGTGACTTAATTTTCCTACTTCACCTGCTATTTCATCTTTTATTTACTAGTTTAGAAATGTGCTAATATTTCATTAGATGTTTTCTTGCTTTCCCATGTTCACAAATTCTGTGTTTGCATTGACAGATATGTTTGTGCTCTCCAATTTTCATAAGGACTCTTCGCGGCTCACGGTCACAAGGTAATAGCCTGTAATAAGACTTAGCTTTAGAAACGTAATAAAAAAAGGAAGATATGGCAGACAAAGAGGGCCACAAATTTTCTTCAGTTCCTCCCTGTGCAGGGATGAGAGGAGTCTGTTATCATTTCTGATGCAGGTAGTCAGCTGCTGATTCAGGATTATTTCGCAGGAAAGAAATACCTCCAGCACATCAACTACTAAGAGAATAATGGGCCTTCTGTTGGAAAAAAAAAAAAAAAGCGTTAAGTGAGAATACGAGAGATTTGATCCATAGAACATGTAAGTCCAAAGGGAGACTCTCATCAAAATCATTATTGGCTAGCAAACCACTGACTAGCAAACAGAAGGTCAAAGATCAGGATAAAAAGAGCTAAAAGAGAGGACAGGTTATGTCCTACTCTGATGCAATATATTCACCAGTGGGTTACTGAGAAATCTAAACACTGTGTCTTGAAATGCCATGTCTCACAGGGTATTCATCATCCACTTTCAGTAGTAACGACCTGCATGGACACAGACAGTGACCAGCACTTCGTAGAGCCAGAGTGAAGGAGGCACACGAAGGAACTCTGATTAAGGCACAGGAATTTAATATAGGTAGTACAAGGAGTATGGACTTCGTTTACATATGAAGTTCTTTTGTGTTTAATATATACTTTGAAAATCTATCAAATAGGTCACACCTTTCAAGTGGGGATGTTCCATAACTCCTGTGTTTGTACCCCTGCTGCTACATCTGCAGAATAAGTCTCAACTCTTGGTCTAAAGTTGTTTTGGCTGACAAACCCACTGGTGGGAGAACGCACATTTATCATTCCAAATAACATTTCTTTCCTTCTTTTACTTTCTTCCTCCTATTTTTAAAAAAATTTCTAACTGAAATACAATGTTAATTCTGTTATTCCCTTTCTTCTATAAAAATGGATTCGCAATAGCTATCTAAGCCTCTTGAAAGCTAAAGCGTGAAATTTTCAACATTCTTAAAGGCAACCCATAAATTGTTCCCTAATAAGGATTCAAAATCACTAAGCAAAAATCCTGTGTGTTTTAAACTGGGTAGATACCATCTTGTTTATCTTACACAAAAACTTTTAACCCTAGGAGTTCTGTCTTTCAATGACCCTCTATATTTTTTGGTATATGGAACATATGAAAAATAAAACTTCTATAGATGATTTTATTATAGGATAACTATTTCTAAAAATACAAATAAATAGATCAACCTTTTGCAGTAACTTGTGCTGAATGTTTCTTTTAAGGACAAGAACTGCAAACAGGATAGTTTCTGGTTGCAGTTAGACATATAATTTAAGCCCCTGGTGGGCAAAATATTATGCATCTGAATAACAAGTTGAGTGGCTGCAGTTTAATCACCTTTTAAAATGCTTTAAAATGGTAAAGAGCAAGAATTTTATTTTCAAAGGAGAAAGATGAGAAACAAATCAATCAAAATTTGCTCTGAGAATTCAGAGCACACGGGGGTGTATTTTCAAAACAGACACTGGCAGTTGAGAAACAAATCCTGTTATTGCTTAATAGGATTTTTGGGCAGAATTGCCACAAACTGACTGAACACTTACTCCACAGTAATTTCGGTTACTGCTGAGGAAAAAAGTTGGCAAAACAATTTTATTTTTTTAGTGAAAGAGGCACATGAACCAAAAGAGAGTTTGTCAATTCAATCTACGTCATTCTGAAAACCACTCAGGCATTTCTTCCTTAACGTACTTACTCTGAAGCTAAAATACTAAATTAGGAGTTATTTTTAGCCCAACCAAGGGCTTAATTTTGCCTGGGGGGAAGAAAATGGGACTTCTAAATTCAGCAGGAAAAGAGGAAGGGCAATAATGGTTTATGGAGAGGAACAACAATAAATATAAACTTTGTATTTTTCCCAAATCTGATGCATAAGACACTGCAGTATGATTTAAACTTGCAGTACCAAGCAGTCAGCAGAGTGGTTTTTTACCTTCTGTAGTATACTGTTGTGCTGAGTCTTCACATCTTATCCTGGGTTTAATATATTGTAGGGAGCATTAATGTAATAATTTCAGAGTGCTTTCAAAACTAAGGCTTATTATTTTACTTTCAGGAGGTTGTAACTCAAGCACCATGCTGAAGAAAGCTTGTCAATGTTGCCTGCTTATTTTTAGGGGTAAAGAGGAAAGTTTCCCCATTATTAGGAGCTAGGGATGGGTCATGCAGCCACTCAAGAGAGGAACTCTCTAATCAGGCGTTTGGTCTATATAATCCTGCCTCCCGTGGGCAGCTGATCTGACATGCTGAAACCTGGAGAAATACTCCTTGTATCCTCAGCAGAGACAGCCTCCTTAATACAGAACAGCTTCATGGAGAGACAGCAAATCCCAAAGCCCTCATTAGAGAATAAAATAGATCACCAGATCACATCTGTGTTTTCCATTTTAAAGAGTCTTTTCAAATTATAAATGGTAATTTTGACTGTTTCCAGGTAACTTTCATCACAGAAGGTTTGGAATTTACTGTGGAAAAATCAAGGGTGAGGATTTTCAAATATGACAAGACTATGCCTCTTTCAATGTTTTTGGCTGGAGCAAGGGCTCTACTTTTTTTTCATGTATAATGTTTTCCAAAAAGCAAGACATTTCATGCTGGACACCCAAATGTAGGCATTCAGTCTGACAAATTACCTTTGGTAAAATTTACTGGGTATTTCATTATCACTCAGGCCTTCCAATATTCATATTCTTTGCAACATTTTCAGTATGATTGTCATTGCTTCACTAAAGCAAATTGCCTTTCCCCTAGAAGTAGATATTCATTTGGCTGCTCACTGTTTCAGGACAGGGACTGTGTCCTTCCTAAAATGCAAACACAAGCTTCTAGAAAATGGTACCATCACCCTTGAAAGAAGTTGTAGTTTCATCTATTTCTGATGAGAAAGGTATACTTAAGGCTGTCAAAATTAGTATCAAAAATCCCATTCTTAAATATTTCTTGTTCTTCAAAGAACTTAACATCAGCTGTACCAACCAACTAGAAAGAAATAGCACATGGATGGAAAGTTTTAGAATGCATTTTCAGCAATTTTGTACAAAACCAGCGGGATTTGGCAGAGTTCCTTACTTATGAAAAGAGAGAGATATGTAGAACTAGGGAACGGTTTAAACTTGGAAAACCAGCAAACGTGAAAATTAAAAAAAACCCAACAACTGGTTTTTTTAAATGTTTGCAGAGTCCTGCCTTAGAAATGAAATTTTGCAGTGGTCTTGCCATGGCACTAACGGGGACCAGAAAGATGATAAGTTGTCAGACAACACCTGAATGTTTCTGAAAGTGATTTTATGTCACAATGGCCTATGACCTGCAGTGGAACAGCCTTAAAAACTATGTCCTTCTCCTGTTTCCTCTCTTGAATCCCTGACCCCCACAAACACACATTCATGGCAGAGAGAGAATAAAACAACAAAGAAGACATGAAGAAGTCAATTAATAGATTCATTAATTAAATAAGGCATTTAATTGGATTGCTTTAGTCCTATAAACTTCTCATTAGCAGGTTTTATTTATGATACAAACATGCATCCTGAGCACTGAAAAGGTCCTATGCTTCTCAGATACATGCATAATTATAAGATACGCAGACTACAGGACCTTTTTAATAGCAATTACTTCTCAACCTATATCTGCATGAGACAAAAATCTTTAGGCCAGATTCTGCTCCCAGTTACCAGAGCACACTTGAAAGCAGCTTTTATGTCTTGCCAGTTTTATTTTAGCTCATCATTTCTGTTTGCACATTGGAAATCATTTTATGACAAAATAGTTCCTGGCAATGTTGACTGTGGTTAAATATTACTTTTTATAATATGAGTGGAAGCATAAAATAATTCCTTAGAGGCTGCAGTCTATTTCTTCATGAGTCTTTCGTTGCTTTGCATGTGGCCATAAGTTTATCACTATTACTTTGCCCACAAATGAATTGTCGGCATTTAGAGAAACGTATTTTAAATAGGAAAAGAACATAGTCAAATTTATTTTGCAACAAGCATCCAACCTCTAAGAAGACTGTAATGGTTTCTACACTTATGTGTAAGAAAAGGAGCTGTATTTGTGGCCTGTTAGCAATGGCACCTTGTCTTTAAATATTTGTTCTAATCAAATGCTTGTCATGCCATGATATCAAAAGAGGGCAAATGTCTAGACAAAAACTTTCACCTTCCAACAAGTACAGGGAAGTCAGTGAAATGTCAGCCTGGCTTTAACCTTGCTTATTTCTTTACATATTTCTATTATTTCTCATGTATCCAGCAATAAATTAAGTAGAATTCACAAGTCCTTAGCTACCAGTAGTAGTCCTAGGCAAGGCATTCATGGAATCACAGAATCACAGGGATTGGAAGGGACCTCTGGAGATCATCTAGTCCAACCCCCCTGCCACACCAGGGTCACCTACAGCAGGTTGCACAGGATGGCGTCCAGACAGGTTTGGAATGTCTCCAGAGTCGGAGACTCCACCACCTCTCCGGGCAGCCTCTTCCAGTGCTCTGCCACCCTCAAAGGAAAGAAGTTCCTCCTCATGTTTAGATGGAACTTCCTACATTCAAGTTTGTGCCCATTACCCCTTGTCCTGTCACTGGGCATCACTGAAAAAAGACTGGTGCCATCCTCCCGGCACCCTCCCTTTATGTATTGATAAGCATTGATGAGATCCCCTCTGAGCCTTCTTTTCTCCAGACTGAAAAGATCCAAGTCCCTCAGCCTTTCCTCATAAGAAAGATGTTCCGGTCCCCTAATCATCTTGGTAGCCCTCTGCTGTACCCTCTCCAGCAGTGTCCTGTCCTTCTGGAACCAGGGAGCCCAGAACTGGACCCAGGACTCCAGGTGGGGCCCCACCAGGGCAGAGTAGAGGGGGAGGATAACCTCCCTCGACCTGCTTGCCACACTCTTCTTGATGCACCCCCAGATGCCATTGGCCTTGGCTAAAAGGGCATATTGCCGGCTCATGGTCATCCTGTTGTCCAGCAGGACTCCCAGGTCCCTTTCCACAGAGCTGCTTTCCAGCAGGTCAGCCCCTAACCTGTACTGGTGCTTGGGGTTATTCCTCCCCAGGTGCAGTACCTTACACTTGCCCTTGTTGAACTTCATGAGGTTTCTCTGTGCCCAACTCTTCAGCCTGTCCAGGTCACGCTGAATGGCAGCACAGCCTTCCGGTGTGTCAGCCACCCCTCCTGGTTTTGTGGCATCAGGAAACTTGCTGATGGTACACCCTATCCCTTCATCCAGGTCATTGAGGAATATGTTGAACAGGACTGGACCCAGGACTGACCCCTGGGGAACACCACTTGTCACAGACCTCCAACTAGACTCTGTGCCACTAAGCACAACCCTCGGAGCTCTATCTGTCAGCCAGTTTTCAATCCACCCCACCATCCATTCATCCAACCTGCACTTCCTAAGCTTGCCTATGAAAACAGAAATTATTAAATACCTCTATTCAAACATGTTATGACCTATCCCCTTTTTGCCATTTTATTTATCATAAATCTTAGCTTTATCTTAGCTTTTTATGTAATTTGAAAACACCAAAGTCAGTTTTATGCCATTTTCTGTTATGGACACTGATAAACTATGGGAAAGAACAGTGCATTAGGAAAGATGAGTTAGGTCATACTGACATCTGATTTCATACTTTATTGCAGCCTGGATTGTAGTTCCAGTGCTGTTTCTTGATTATAAGTTAGAAGCGGGAGACATAGATTTTACTGCAGATTTTTTTAGTGCTTACTGAAGGCAACTGCATCTGTTGGAAAGGACATCAGAGGTAAACTACAGGGAGAATGAAGGACAGGTTAAGTTGTAAATGTTGTAAATTCCAAATATTTTTTCATCCAAACCTACAGATAGCTACAAAACCTGCTTATGCAGACTCTCACAGAAGGGACCCTTAGGACAACTGTATAATACAAAAAGACAAAAACAGATGTCTGTATGTTATATATCTTAAGAAGTGGTATTGCTTTGCCCAAGATGCATCAGAAAAAATAAGGAGAGGAGATACTCCTAAATATTAAAGAGACTAAAATAATAAAGCAAAATATGGATGCGTCATGCTTAATTTATGTTGGCTGGTATGTTCAGTCTGCCATTTGGAGTATCTAGTTCAGGCATCTGCCAAGCCAGTTGCCATGTTACAGTCTTCCTGCTCCTTATGAGGAGAGGGAAAGAAGTCTGGTGGGGTCAGAAAAATGGATGGGATATTTTCTGGACCCAGAAATTCAGAAACCCTTAGTTTACTGGTGTAGAAGGAGCTTCTGTGAATACAGCACTCCTGTCACAGTGGAGAAGGTAATACAGCAGTGTAACTGACAACTCGATGAAAACAGAAGAAATCTGTGGATAAACCCGTTACCTTGATATCGTTCCATGATCTGGACCCTGAATGTGGTTCTTCCACAATGGCATGATGCTAAGCTGAGAAGCTAAACTGAGTTACTGAAGGAGCCAAGCCCAAGTCCCAGCCTGATGAGACTCTTCTAGTAGACACTTTAAAAGTGTGCTTAAATCTCTCCCTACCCAGAAGATCAAGTTCATAATTCTTAATGCACTTTCACTGATATAGCTGGGACTGAAACAGTGTGCTTAGTTATACGAATCCCTTGTTTAAATGAGGATTAAGAAACTAGCACTATTGAGTTATGACTATAATAACAAAAACATGTAATCATTTCTCAAAGATGAGAATGCCTTTCTGCCTAGATAACTCAAAGATAAATAAATAAGTTGTCATTAAACTCTTGTTTTCTTTTTGTCCACTCTGCTTAAACCAACGTTCCTTCTGTATTAGGACCAATCACGAGAAAGACATTTGAAAAAAACAAACAACAAAAACCCAAACTTTTTTTAAAAAACATTGTTGGTGGATAGGCTTCTCTTTCTTAATTTAATGGCAATTTGGGACAGACACCGGATTGCAACATTTAGATTTCAGAAGGGAAAATTCCAGGACTATTAGGTGAATTCTAGTGATTGCTCTGCATCTTGTTTTCTTGTTTAGTTTTCTGTTATTTGTTTGACATTTCCATGTGTCTGATTTTCCCATATATAAAATAGATATAATAAATCTTCATTGTTGTGAAGTCTACCAAAAGCTGTACAGAAACAAGCTATCCAATTCCTGTGTGTTATGACAAGATTTCATCTTCTTTCTAGTATTATCCTTACATATAATACTAATACTGCATGGATCATTTGATTGGTGCTTCAGATGTGAAGTAAGTGTTCTGAGGTATTTGTTTGTTCGGGAAAAACTGTGACATCAGTTGTTTCAGGCCATCAGGTCAACTAATTGGACTGGGAATTTCAATTCAGATTTCACTGGAACTATGTTAGAAAGAAATATAACAAAATATAACGATCTGATTTAAGGCTTTGCTACACGCAGATTTGACATGGAAGGCATTTGTGTACATAAAATAGATTAGCTCCATTTTTAAGACAAGCCCTAAGGAAACTTATGCTGCCCTCTAGATTAAAATCATCTTAACTTTATTTGGTTAAATCTATTTTCTGGTTTTGATTCAGACAAATAACTGATAATCTGTCTAGTAAATGGATTAAACTAAGTAGGAAGAAGGCATTTTCATTCTGAAATTAAGTGCAGCCATTTAGTTTTATTCAAGAACAGCTATTACACTTAAAATTCACACCCTATTTTACCCAAATTAATGATCTAGTTAAGAAAACTGTCAGGAAATGAAGCAAAATATTTTTGGTATTATAAGCTATTTACCATGGTTTTGAAATTATTTTAAAATGGGTACATTCAAGTTCATTTGCATTTTAGATGAAGGGTTTTGTTGATTCTTATGTTTGCTGGATGGGTTTCCCCAGGCTGTTACTAATGGACACAGTGCCAAAAAACAGTAAAACCAGCAGAAGCCCCTGAAGTACCAATGAGCTTTTAATGCTCATTCCTGATGGCACTGATCGTCACAAAGGGGAAATGAGTAAAACTAGTGTATAGTCAAGGGGAACCACATCTAATACTTTCTAATGTTATTTCTGCCTTTACTCATAAGCTTCCTCTCTGACCCTTAACAAACTCACACCACTTCTGATGTAAGAGCCTTTCTCTGTATAGTGCTTACCATCTGGGACAGCCTTGCTATATTTCTCTGCCTCATTAACTCACTCTCTTTTTTAAAAATCTCATGGAAAAAAAGGTTGAATTTTTTCTTATAAACAGTTTAATTCCTCTCTCTTGTCCATTTTCTTGCCTCTTAGATGAAAGGTGCTGCATAAAATAGAAATATACTCAATTAGTAAGCAAAGCATGATAAAGAAGTGCAATGCAAGCTAACGCCAAGACACTTTGATACTATTCCTAATAGGAATTTCAATGGAAAACACTCATCTGCTTCCTAAAGTTCCCAGCTGGTAGCTAAGATTTAAATGTAGTAGTGGATTCACATTTTTTCCTTAAGGCAATAAGGGAGCAGAGAAAGGGAAAGTGGTAATATTAGATGTTATCATTTTATCTCTTTTTATGTATATTTTAGAATTCTTTCTATATATTAGAATTTCATTTAATTTTAATTAGGATTTAAAGAAACCTCTCATGACAGAAGTAAAAAAAAGGCTTTTACTGTATCTGGCAAAAGGCTAAATTCTGTAGGACTTAACTTTTGGATTTGTTCAGCTGTTGTTTCTCTTGGTCCGAGAATATACACAGCTCCCAAATTAGTCAGAAAGCTGAGAGTTTCTTCTGGTTTAGGCCTGTCTTTTTTATATCTGTTTTTGATCATCTTTCTTTTACAAGGAAATGAAAGGGAACAAGCAATTGAAGTAATTTCTAGTGAAGTGTATTGACAGGGTTATGTCTGGTTATAACAATAATTTACAGGGTGATTAGCAGCTGTATGCTAATTATTCAGGAAGCCCTTGATTTCCTGAAAACACTAATTCTCAGTTCAGATTGTATGGTGTCTTTGTTTCATCTCTGGTAAGGAACTTTTCTGTGTATATTCTCTTCACAGCTAATATTACAGAAAAGCTTTTCCAGAAAATTCACCAAGTATGTCCTGTTGAATAGTCTTCTTTAAGTATCAATCAGGTATGAGTAACTTTAGCCTTATTACTAATGATTCTCGTTTCAAAATTAAAATACTTTTCATAGTATATTATACAAACCTGTATAATAGTCTATTTTTTAAGCAAAATGCTGTGAATTGGTGCATATGGATGTGCTCCATTCAGATACTGAATTCTGCTCAGAAAGGACTATGTAATGGAAAGCAGTCTGCAAACAAAGGTGATTCTGTTGCAGTCTGGAGGCTCGTAGCTTTTCAAGTTTAGGAGTGCTGTGGGATTTATTGGGTTAGTTACACAAATATTTAACCTGGACAGTCCCGGAGAAGGTGTCATGAAAGATGGTGGCGTCCCTGCTGCCTTTGGGTTGCAATTTGTAGTCTAATTCTGAATGCAAACATCCTGCTGAGGTTGGAGGGAGTTACGTACAGGCAAAAGGGACCTCTTCTGTGTGACTAGGTATAAGACTGAGAGCCACAGTGAACCTGCAATATAAGGCTTTATTCTCTCATTTTGAAAATTTTGGTATTTGCACTAAGAAAAGAAGATGGAAATGCCTCCAGTTTGTCACTAATCATTGCAATGCACAAAGTCATGTAGTCACAAGAAACAGCAAATATGTTAGTGTGAAGTTTGTTTGTGTGAATTACACAGTGAATAATGCACTCCCCTTTAGCAATGAAGTGGATCTGTCAGAAAAGAAGTGGAGACAAATAAAAGGCTGTGTTTGTTGTGCTATTTGTTGGAAATGAATAACCATAGCTACAGTAATAATATTTGGGTTCGAGTACCCTCTGGGCAGACTGTAATTTTTCTTTATTAGTAATCAGGAAGTGTCAGAATCAGCACCAGATCTTTACTTTGCATGTGTAGATTTTTTCCTTTACTTTAGAATGTACAGCTCCTGGATGTTACTAGTGATGCTAGGCTTCTCTGAACATAGGAATGTGAAAGCTAACATCAGTGAAGATGGCCATGCCTTTTCTGTCTTCAGCAAAGTCCAACAGGTCTTTTTGCCCAGTGCCTGCTGCCCATGCTTCTGCAAACAGAAGAAAAATATATGTATTTTAATATGCTGTTTTTTTAAATGCTGATAAATAAAACTAAGACTTCAGAAGAACTGCATTTGGGACTGTTTATTGATGACTTCAAGCTCTCCTCTCCTTCTACAAAGGTCATTTTGGAGCAATTTTCAGGGTCCTGTTAATAATTACAGTCTCATCCTTAGCCCCAGAGAAGCAGAAGTTGGAATGAGCTGGAACAGACCAGCTCTAGTAAGCCTTATATATTGCTGAATATGACCACTGAAGAGCATTGTCATTTACAACAGATTAGATAATCTTAGCAAGCACAATGTTGCAGGGTGCTAATTGACATAATAAAGAACAGAATATATCCATCAAGCTGTGCTTGTGGGTAAACAGGAGCTAATTAAATTAGCAATAAGGCATAAGGCCTGTAAAACATGTTCTTTTTATGCTTGTTGTAGTTGGTTATCTTAGAGTTGTTGTCTTAAGCAAAGATAATTGCTTATATACATGTTGCTCTAAAGACAATAAAATTAAAGTGGTGATGTAAGATACTAGTTACTAAGTCATGCATAAGTACCTGATAGAGACAGTGGTTTCCCAGCTGTACTTGAGTTGGGTTGGTTCGGTAGACCAAAAAATTGGTGCCAAACTATTTAAAATACCATTTTAGTAGTAGACAACATTAAGTAGGTAACAATATTTACTCCAGATCTTGTTAAGACATCTTCTGAGAAATCAGAAGTTATTGTTCATCTGATACTTATCAAATGAAGATGGGTAATCACACCCCTGATACGGATCTTCAGAAACAGAAAGATTGCTTACACACATGGCTTGTAAAAGTAAAAAGTAATACAATTTAAATCAGCCTAAGTACATTTGAAACAGGTTTTATTTAATGAGATGATAGAGAAAAATATCTTGGGGGAATTAATGATCTCAAGGGAAATCCAGGTGAAACTGATATTTGCAGTCCTGTGTATGTGAAACATTTTCAGAAATAATGTTAATATGGGTTTTGTGGTCTTGTAAGAGATCACAATTAAAGTTAATAAAGAGAAGAAATGTTTGACTGAATTATCAATAAATAGGAAAAACCGCTGCAGTGGGTGAGAAGCAAAACAAACCTTCCCAATATCAGCTTCCTGTAGGGGTAACTGGAGGGATGCTGTGATATGCCTGCCAAGGGAGATTTTTCTTCAAAACATGAGTTTCTTAGCCTTCAACTGACCCAAAACTGGACATGGTATTTCAGATATGGTCTAATTAGTGCCGAGCAGAGGGGGATAATCACTCACTGTATTAGCTGACCATGCTCCTGCTCACACAACCCAGGGAGCTCTTGGCCACCTTTGCTGTCTGAGGCTCAGCTTGCTGCCCATCAGGCCCCAAGGATTTTCCTGCAGGGCTGCTCCCAACCTGTCCGTCCACAGCCTGTGCCATCGCAGGCCTTCCTCTGTCCCAGGGACAGCACTTGGCACTTTTCCTTGCTTAATTTCAGGAGGTTCCTATCTCACCATTCTTCCAGCCTGTTCATGTCCCTCTGGTGGGACCCTGCTCTCAAGACCATCAACAGGTTTCCACATAATTTGATGTCATCTGTACACTTGAGAAGTGTGCACTCCGTTATCTCCTACAGGTCATTGATAAAGGTGTTAACTAGGAGAGGTCTCAGTACAGGCCTCTGCATTTGTCCAGTTGTTACCAACATGCTGGTAGAGCATGACCCATTAACCTCTGGGTCTGACCATCCAACCACTTTTTTAACCCGTTGTATGCTCATCCAGACCATAATGTCTTATTTTGGATGCATAAGTATTGTGGGAGACAGTGCTGAAAACCTTGCTAAAGTGGAAGTAAATGATACCTACATCTCTCCTCCATCCCAGTTCTCCAATTAGAGGAATGTAATTTACATGGTACAGTTACTTAGACTTATTTTTAGGTTCAAATTTCCCTCAAATGTGTCCAACAATTTGAAGTACTGTTTCCATTTCATTCCCACCTGCAAACTGAAGAAGGTTTACTAAGAAATTCCTAAGTACTTAATGAAATATGTACCCGGCTCAGCCTTTTTTATGAGATGGCGGGATATAGGAGTGAAATGCATATTGGGGAATTTCAAGTGAGGGGGAATGTAATGTATCTCTTTCTGGTACTGCTCTTTCTGCTTCTCTAACTTTTTTTTTTCCCCCACAGCAAAAATAATAACATATTTCTAAGTGTTTTGTAATTTTACTCCTACTTACCTTCTGCTCAGCAGTAAAAAGAGGAACAATTATGTAATTTTAAAAAGAGAAAAGTGAAAGTAAAACTTAACTTCTGGATTGTTACTGAGCTCCTTCAAAAATTGTACCTAAAACATCTGGAAAGCTAATATCCTCTAGAACATAATATACTTTTTTCTATGATATATGATTTCCCAAATCACTATATGCAGAGTATTTCATGGTCATAAGTAGGAAGCTCGTATTAATCTCTCTTAAAATGTCATTAACAATGGAACTTAAAATGTTTTCTTATACACAAGTGTGATGCCTTTCCTTAATTTATAATGTTTTTTTAGAATTTAATTATATTATGAGATCCAGGCACTTTTCAGGGTTGGTTCTTACAATGATGGGCTCTTCCACCCCTTTAGATATTAACTTTAGCATTCATTTGAGATATGTTTGAGTTAGGAAAATAAATCCCCATCCAAACAACGAAGAAATGTTAGTTCCTGAGTAGATAGCGAAGTCATAGGGGGATGAACATGCCTCTTTGTAAGAGCATTACTTTCTTGTCCAACGAACTATGTTTAGAAAAGTATAAAGTACTGTGATTTCTATATATGACCATGTATGTATGGTGAGACATTTAAAACCCTCAGAGAGAGATCTACTCAGGTTTTCAAAAACAGTGTAAAGTTGTTGGATGTCAACCTATCACGAAATCAATGAGAAGCACCTAATCTGTACAGATATTTTTACCTCCACCTTTTAAATACCTAAGTATCTTTGAAAATATGACTCCTACTTTTTAATCTCTTTAGTAAGATAAATTTGGCTTAGAGCTAGGGTAAGAATGTGAGATTTTATGGCCTGTAATATTCAGAGGTCAGGCTAGATGATCATTCTGGCTTCAAAAATCCATCAGCCCCTGAAAGAGGAAGCTGAAGTAACTCACTGTCTCTGGTTTCAGGCTTTCCTATTTATTCACACATTTTCTCTGTGTCCCTCATGCTAGGACATGCTTCTCTTTTTTTGAATATATAAATCAGAAGACAAGAGCCATCAGAGATGGTAAAGATCTACTTAATCATTTACCCACTCCCTGCCAAATAGAATAGTGTTCAAAAATAGATGATATTTCAGATATTAGTCTGATAGCTGAATAATACCACACGTACTCTTAGCCCAAGGGCCTATATCTTTTACTAAGTAATTTCTAGCCTCTATCACAATCTATTTTAATCATCAATATTATTCTTGCCCTGGAGGGATGCCCTCCAAACCTCCTTCAGCTTGGCAGTCTTAGCCATAACAATTCCCATTCCATTAAACCAGCCCATTTAAATGGAGAAGTTACCTCAGTTCAGTTCTGCAGGATTATTATAACAGTCACATCCACAGAGATTTATAAAGTCACTTGTTTTTTATCTCCAGTGCCTCCTGGACTTTTAGCTCCTCAATTAATAATCTTTTCATTATAGAGGTTACACTTGAATAAAAAACAAAGGTGCCATTCTCCCACAAATAATTAGTTCACACTGTCCTGTTATATTTAGGTGCTACATTCTGAGACTAGACAAATTTTTTTGAGCCGTGTATCCTCATGCACCATCAATGGGGAAAGGGATGAAAAGCAATAACTACAGAAAAAGCTTTGTGAAAAAATTTTCCTTTGAAATACATTCCCCATATCTCCTATACTAGAAAGTAGAAGTCCAGAAAGGCCAGACAAACCCAGAAACAACTCAATGTCTCCATAAGTGAGCTTCTAAGAAATTAGAGACTACAGCATAGCAAGCATAATGAAGCTGTTTGTTAGATTTTTGCAGACTGGAAAGCTTTTACTGGTCTTGTTACTACAAAACGACAGTGGTAGGAAAGGATTTTTTGTTCAAGAATCAAAAGGAAGTACTCATGTAGAAGTCTTCCCCTTCTGGCAAGAACTCGGGGAACAGGATTCATGAGAAAAAAATTAATTTGATATTAGGAAGATCATAATCCACCAATATAGTGTTCAAGAAGTACAGCTGTTGTATATACATACATATACGTTGTACATACACACATACTCACATCTCAATATGT
The DNA here is from genome assembly GCA_008921705.1 of Burhinus oedicnemus. Taxonomy (NCBI): domain Eukaryota; kingdom Metazoa; phylum Chordata; class Aves; order Charadriiformes; family Burhinidae; genus Burhinus; species Burhinus oedicnemus. Next base: position 440,619 of record VFFE01007649.1, read on the forward strand.
ATATATAAACTTATTCTATAATTGGAAAGTTTGTGAATATTAATTATCAACAGAAAGGTCAAAGAGGTTGAATTAGCCTGAACAGAATTCTTCCATCTCAGCTGACCTCTGCAGAGATGCCTAGACTGAGCATGGGGTACTTGGGGCACAGGTAGTCACGTCTATCCCAGTTGAGTGGTTCCTCTGCACTTAGCAGACAGACTCCCCAGGGCTGTCTCCCAAAAACCAGCCAATGCTTTCTGGGTCTGTGCATCTAGGGCAGATCAGCCAGGAAAACTGCTCCACAGCCAAGGTTCTGGGACTTGAGGATCTACCCTTCACCTTTGCTGTAAGACAGGGGTAAACCCCCTGGAGCCCAGACAGAGGCTTTGATTGTACCACTGCAAGCTCAGAGAGCACTTCTAACTGCTTTTATTCACAACTTTTTCATGTTGGGGTGCTCTTCTTTTCCAGATAGAGTTTGAAACAACATGAACCTATGGCTTTTTCTGGTTAAGCTGCATAAGTATTCAATGTTGTGCATTTTTAAATGTGTACTTGCGATCCTTGGAAATTCCACGATCATCTTAAAATGCAGATTTTCCTTTGAAATGAAATCTTAAAGAAAACCACCAAGTGAAATCAATGGAACAGAAATGTTTGGGTTACTCAGGGATATGCAGCTTATCTTTCTTCAAGAAAAAAAACAGTCTAGGGAGGTGGGCAAGTCTTAGGCGGCCATGCAACAGAATAAAGGTTTACTGCTCAGAGGAGCCCCAGGATATACTCCAGAACCAAAGACAGGACAGAAAGAGATATGTTTTGTAGTCTTCCATAGAAACTAATTTTACGTATGTTCTTTTGTAAATATGAGGACATTGATAACAATATTGCTGTTTTGCAGAAAACTAATGATGACACAGAGCAAATGTCAGACTTCACTGGTTGTCCTGTTATATATATAACAATATATATATTCAAATATATTAAAAAATACACAATCTTCCAGTCCATAGGAAAAAAAACAGCTAAAAAGGAGCTTCTCTGGAGAACAGACATCTCTTCCACTGATTCAGTACAGAAAATAGAATCCTTAAATGATTTCTTTTTCTCTTATTTGATTAGCTTTTGTGTTAACGTTCAACATCACTGATTGTAGACATCATGTCTCATTCTCTCAGTTCTTCCTGATTTATGCTGTAAAATGTTTGGACAGAAAACAATAAATCAAGTTTTCTGTCATATTGAAGAATAGATGAACCTATTTTACTGTACAACCCAGAATGCTAAGGGTTAACTTGTCCCATTCACTTAACCAAAAATAACATTCTGACCCTTCCCAAGCAAGCTGCATAAAGCAAAAACCTCCCAATTATCTAACACAAGGAGAAATAAACAATCAAGAAAATATTTTTTTTTAAATAGAATTTATACTGTTCACATCTGGCTCAGTTCCTATCCACTTGTTTATTACCCAAATCAAACCTCTTGGACAATTTTTACAGCCTCCCACTCATACCTATTTAATGTATTTAAGATGGGAGGGAACAGATCAACACTGACGAGCTGCAGTTTTGTTCTAAATAACTGAATTCAGCCATGCTGCACAACACCAGCCGTACCTCTCTCCTTACAAAACCATTGCAGATTAATTCTTAATCTTTGTTGCCCTGGCCACATTAAATTTTCTTTCAGTCATTTCAAGTGTCAGTGATCTACTGTTTCTATTCACCAAAAACACTTGAGCTTTGCCCTTAGATGGGGATAATATAATTAGCAGATACATTAATAAGGTTTCTTTTCATTTGTAGTGGGCTCCCCTGGTTTCATGGACAGGAAAACAAACAGGACCAAACTGCCGCAGCTTTTGGCATGCAGATGTTTCCTTATGAATTTCAGTTCACTCTGTCATAAGGAATAGCTCAGGGGTTTGGGAAAAAGGATACAGACTTTAGATGCCCCACCTTCTAAAGAAATATTTGAAACCAACTGTGGTTTTAAATGCTTATATTTTTTCAAAATGAGGCCACATAGATAAGAACCTCTCAGCAAACAATAAATGAAGCAACAAACAAAGAAAACTATTGCCAAATCACTTTAAGAAGGAAAGAGGAGCTGAAGAAGAGAAATCTTTTTAAAATCCTCCTTGTGAGTTATGTTTACTTGTTTTTTCCGAGGAGGGTTCTGAGCACCCTAATAAACAAAAGCAAAGCAGAGAGACTAGTTTTGTCTTTTCCTTTCCTAGACACTATGAAAAAAATAAAGTGAGCAAGCGGCTAGGAATGTGTGTTTGTTTAACCTAAAATGGGTTTCCCTAAGGGTGGCATCTGACCCCGTGTGTTATTGCTGGGGCTAGAAAGAAGCCTGGAAATGCCATATCCCCTGGCATAAATAGGAGGAAACACTCCCTATGCTGAATGTGGTTTGCTATTGACAGAGCTTCTGTTCTGCTGTGACAGAAATAGATCTGTAGACTTTCAGAGCTGAAACTAATACAACGGTTCCTCTTGGCTAAAAGCAATCCCGATAGGCTTCTCACAGATTTGCCTTCATCTTTACAATGAAGGTGACCCCTCCTCAAGCAGAGACCAGCAGTCTGATCTAAAGAAATAGAAAATAACGTGAAAGTGTGCTGAAATGGATATAGGAACAATGAAATCTGAAGGTTTATCCTAGTGAATCCACTGGCTTTTATCAGTCAATTTTATCAGTCAATTTTTGTAAAGTTTGTTGAAATTCTGGGGTGGAACAGGCCATATTACTCCTTAATAAGCAACATGGAAACAGCATGTGCATGCGTGGTGGGGGTGGGTACATATGTGTGTATACATATGTTACTCAACATGGAAATGTACATCCACATATAGAAAGCAAAATGATAGATTGTAAACAGTTGATTGAAATTCAGTTGAAGTAAATGGCTCTGGAAATTTCTCTAGTTGCCAGAATGAAATAATCACCTTCTCTCGTTTTCTTTTTTGTATCTTATTTGTATCTCTTAATCAGGAAAAATGTAGTCAGTTGTACAGAAAGAATATAACATCTTCAAAATAATACACTGAGTGCTGAATACCCACTGAAATCTCCAGGTGATGTTGATGATGATCTTAACATATAGAGAGTAATTTGTATTCTGATCCTACAGACCGATGTACTAGTATGAACTCTGGACAAGTTGGATCTGCTGCTAAGACAAGCCCTCAAGGAATAGTACCAGCCCAATTATATTTAATGAATCACTTACATTTCTTGATCACTTTAGCCAATGTTCTCTTTCTTGGAGGTTTAAGTTCTGCTTCTTGTACTTTGATCTTAGACAGAGAATAACCTCTTCTTATACCTGAGTACATGTAAGTTGGAGGAGTTCACACCTTTTTTTTTTTTTTTTTGGTTAATACTAGAAATATCCCTTTCAAATCTATGCACTTTTTATGTTTATTTTCTTGAGAACAAGGAATTTCTGACCCACATGCAAAAATTTAACATTTTCTCGGTAAAAAAATTAAAAAATCAGCAGCCTGGCGAGAAAATTACTTTCATGTGACATGATAGTCCTTGCTTCATGTGTTGTTATTCTAGAAAGTGTTTTCTAATTATAAAAGATAGGGGGAAAACATAGATAATAATAGTCACCCAGCCTTGTCCTGTCAAAAGCAATTTTATATTTCTTGATACATGGTTGCTGTGTATAGAGCAGTGTACTTTGTTTTAAGGTCAAAATTGGTATGATTTAAGTTAGATGAATGAAAAATTTCATGAAACAAATTTACTCTGTGATCTAGCATGTACATTGTTTCTTTATTAGAAAAATAATAATCTTTTTTTATTATTTCTTCTAGTGTAAAATATAATTCTGTCATCAGGTTGGTGAGAAAAGCCAGGTTTAGGTACTTTTGGTCTATTATTTTGTTGTTCCTGGCTGATTACGACAGGATGAGTTGTGTATGGGCACTGGGAAAGGAATACTTTATTGGATTTAATTAATCTCTCTTTCTTTAACCACTTGTGACAGAAAACAGTCATCCAGTTCTTGCTTCTATAGGTGGCTTGCAAACAATGAGCTAGAGTAAAACCCTGCATATTTTGCCATTGCAGCAAGACCCTCAGCAGTGTAATAGGCAGTGAAACCCCACTGCTTGTGTAGAGCTGTGCCTCTGACAAAGTAACTGGCTGAAGAGGGAGATGCATGAAGTAATTGGAAGAAACACTAATTTCACTGATGTGTGTTAAAACTTGGCCCTCCTAGGGCATAAGAACTTCAAGCTTAAGCAACACCTGGGCTTCACCAACCTAAACCGTCTCATGAAACCACATGTGTGTATACATTCCTTTCAAAAGCCCAAGAGGAGCCAGTTGTTTGGGTTTTTTTCCTTTTTGGTTTTTTTTACCTGTAGCTATAAGAGTCTCCTTTTTTTCCGGTAGTTAGAGCACTTGCCTTGAAATTGTAGCATCAGTTCCCTCCTCCATCTGTTGGAATCGGATCTCATATTTTTTTCCAGCCCAGAGAATACCTTAATCACCTGGTCGTGGGCTGTTCTGGACAAGCAACATGCTAAGAACATATCTAAGTTTTATAATTTAGCTCTTCCATTTGGTCCCAGATGCCTATTTCCCAACTGCCCACATTCCTCAAGAGCTCATTTTCTTCTTTTTTGTTTTTCATTTCCTTTTTGCTGTGAACCATCTTGAGCTCTCCAAAACAAAACCCAGCTGCCCATCTGAATATTGTTTATTCCAGTGCCCACTCCCAGCAGGTGGGAAAGACAAGACTGTATCTGATAAAGTACTGTCACCCTTTGCTGTAGTCCGTCAGTGCAATCACAGCAAGCTTTGTACGCTCAATGTCCTCTGCTCATGCTCTATATACACCTGTAATTTCATAGTATTAAAAGTACTACTCTAGTGAAGTGCAACACTGCCCTCACTCATTTCAGACACAGAGAACTGAATCCCTCATCCTGCACCTTGTACACATACTTATGCATTCTCAGAGAGGCACACGCACTCACATACACAATATTTTTGGAGTTGCAAGAACACTACATGGGCGCCAGAGGAGCCGCAAACCTAGGTACGATGTAGCATTGAATTAGCTGGTCTTTTCTAAAGGCTGACAGCCTTGAATACTGTGAATATAAACCATTTGTAACCACTTGATCTGGGTACTAGGGATGCTATCTGGAGAAGGCGTACTTAGGGTTGCATGTGGAACCTTATTTCCTCCTCACAAAACTGTTTCACTCCAAAATAGATGAGTGTGAACCAATACGAATGTCTCCTGGGAAGACAAAATTAAGGGATACAGATGCGATGGCTGAACAGAAGTCTTTCCTTGCCTAGTACCACTAAGTGATGGGCAAAAGCAAAATGAGGAATCTGAAAGATGAAGTAAACATCTGCAAATACATACATCATTAAACTCTTTCAGGCACAGAGTTGGAAAAATGCATAGTTTGTCATGGAACTTAGGATTAAATAGGCACTGTTAAAACTGAGGTGTTAGAAGTGTCCCCAGAAGCAATATTTGATGGTCACGGGACTCTGATGCTGAAAAAGTATGAACTGTGACATTGTGAGGAGGCAGAAGGGTGAGTCTGGGCTTTCAATTTCAGCCTTTAAAGTGGTGTTTAGCAGACTTATGGGTCTAACTCCTTCGTTGCTCTATCCTTTTGTAGTTTTCTTGAAGTGACTCTGATGTTTCTGCTGTAAAAATCCTGTCTGCGGTTGTCATACATCTCTATGTTCTTTATTTTCTTCTTGATTGTTGATAACTCCTGGTCATAGCTTATATGAGTTGTCAGTTCAGTAATGCTTTACAATATATTTTTTTCTCCTTCTTTTCCTTTTTGTACCTCAGGTAACAGGTTTATTACTTATTGTCAGCACAGCTAAGTGAAACAGGGATCTTTAGAATATACTGCCTGCTGGGTGTAACCTCTGACAGTGTAGTTCTAGAAGAAGTTTTTTCTGTATGTGTCTTTTGGGATTTTTTGAGTCAGTTTTTCTCTTCTTTATTTATTAACTTAATGAATGATGACTTTGTTGTCCATATGGTGCAATAACAATATAACACTGAATAGCATCAGAGACACATCTACTCAACTGTACTTAGCCACATAATTAAGGCACATCTAAAATTACATGTTTCTTCCCCCTGAAGTTTTAAAAACACCTTAATTTGAGGTATCACAACAATGAATACTTTTTCCTTCTAAATTCCCAGAGAAAGTGTACTTAGAACTTCCCAAGCACTTATTTTGGCATATAGTGTGCAGTAATGTTAATAGCTTACAGGTGCAGACAGAAAAGGATATCAGAGTACGGATGATTAAAGCCAAGCAGGAGAATCAGTAAGACTTTTAATTTTGAGGGATATTTTTAAAACTCAAAGCTCTTTTTTCGCATGTCTCTGAGGTTCCTATGTTGACTTCCGTAGGACAAACAATAAAAAAAAACCCAACATACTTGTGGAAGCAAAAGCTTATATGACTTGGTTCTCCTCACACAAAACTGAAAGCACAGAGATGTTTCTTTGAGAAATAAACTGATCTCAGTAGGGATCACTTTAATACTTCCTTAACACTTTCCTCTTTTAAAGTTATTAATCTATTCATTTTACATGTGTTCTGTTAATACTTTGTTCTCATTGTGTAGGTCTGCTTTGGTCTTTTCTGGTTTTAGCAGCCACAGCAAGCATGTACTACGTGTGTGACAGCTTATGCAGACTCAAAAGTCTAATGCAAGTCTTCATATTTTCTGGCAAAACTTAAGGACTGGAGTCCTGAGCATGAGTGATTTGCTAAGATTAGATATAGGCAGGTGAGTTACATCTCAGCAGAGACACCTGGCAGACCATGATTCACATTTTTTCCTCAGTTTCCATTTGAAATGGCAGAGATCCTTTCCAGTGAATGAAATAGACAGGAGTTGCTTCAGCTTCTGCTCCCATTCTTCTTCTCACAAAGTGAGAGACTGAGCTAAGTCTTCCCACATCCGTTTCTGTTGCAGCTATTTCCAGGGCATCCTTTGAACCTGGAGTCAGCATTGGAAAAAAAAATGAAAGTGCAAGAAAACACTATCATTTTAAGCCAACCAAATCTGTTCTGTGCAATGATATTGCAGGCACAATATTTTCTGAGGGTTTTTAAAAATTTATTTATTTACTTTTTTTTTTTTAATATATGCTTGATTTTCCCTTCTTGCAGGGAAAGCAGAATTTCCATCTTTATACTGCAGTGGTAAAAAGGGATTGCTAATGCTGGAATGCTGTCTTTTATGTGAATAAAACTTAACATGTGGACAGAAATCTGATCCCAGAGCTCAGGCTCCCTTCCTTTATCTCATATAGTCTGTGCCAACATAGCTGGCGATAGTTCTGAAGGGAATCATGAGCCACCAAAACAGATTAGACAGCAGACGGCAGTTAATAACACAGGTTGTAGTACTTGCAAGGACCTAGCTGAAGAAATTCAGCCTTTTAATTTGTTAAATATTTGTTATTGGTCTCTGGAAACATTATCTGGAGGCACGTGTCAGCTCTTTTTTTACATTGATTCCTCATTTTTGTTTTCTTTTATAGTAACAGAGTTCTTTTAATTGAACAAAAACGTGTGCAATTCCTGTCTGCTTGCTTTTCTTGCAGGTAAACTCCCTAGTATGGAAGCCAGCACAGAGAAGGCAGGTGAACATAGCTGATTGATTGCATAGTCTTCTGTGTGAGATTGAGATGAGTGCGATTTAAAGAAAATGGTGAGTTTTGGAAGGAGTACTGTACTCTTGTCTACAAATATTCTTGCTTAAGAGTGATTCTCCTATTGATTTTAGAGCAAAGAAGTATATGTTTGAATATTTAGTATACAGACCACAAAGTGCTTTAGTATTAGACATACAGTTTAAATTATTAAAAAAGAAAGAGGGAAACAGACTATAAGTATTTTTCATTGTTGCATTCAGACCATTTCTGGACATCAAGCATGACTTTTTTTTACACACTGAGGACAAAGTTCAAGCAAAACAAAATTTCCTTCTCCCAGTAGCCATTATCAATTTAGTGTAGGAGGATATAAAGAACTTGCTGTGTAGACCTCTTTGCTCTATTTGTTCTGTGTATAAACAACTCCTAAATCTCTAACTCCAAAGTCTATGTTTTTTTAAAACCTGTTCTATAATTTACAAACAGAGAATGGTGTACTTGTTCTTAGAAATGAGTGTCTAGAGAATGACTTTTGCATTCTGAACAACAAAATTTTACCAAGTGATTTGGTTCATTGCAATCGTATTACTAGGAGTATCACAAAATCATAGAATAGTTTGCGTTGGAAAGGACCTTTAAAGGTCATCCAGTCCATCCTCCCCTGCAAAGAGCAGGGACATCTTCAAACTAGATCAAGCTGCTCAGAGCCTCATTCAACCTGACCTTGAATATTTCCAGGGATGGGACATCTACCACCTCTCTGGGCAACCTGGTCCAGTGTTTCACCACCCTCCTTGTAAAAAATTTCTTCTTTCTATCTAGTCTAAATCTTCCCTCGCTTAGTTTAAAGCCATTACCCCTTCACCTATTGCAAGAGTCTGTCCGCATCTCTCTTATAAGCTCCCTTTAAGTCCTGGAAGGTCACAATAAGATCTCCTCAGAGCCTTCTCCAGGCTGAACAACCCCAACTCTCTCAACCTGTCCTCATAGGAAAGGTGTTCCATCCCTCTGATCATTTTTGTGGCCCTCTGGACCCACTCCAACAGGTCCATGTCATGTTGATGCAGTCACTCCATCATAGAAGGCCACTTGGTACATCAGGTAGGACTTGCCCGTGGTGAAGTCATGCTGGCTGTCTCAAATCACTTTCCTGTCCTCCATGTACCTTAGCATTGTTTCTAGCTTCTAGGACGATCTGTTCCAGGATCTTCCCAGTAAATAAATGTTATCTAAAATGAAAACTATTCTATTACAATTCTTACAGCAAAATAAACAATTGTTAGATATTTGAAAGAAAAATTATTAATAAAGTTCCATTTACAATAAAAGATAAAAGAAAAAAAAAGGAAGTCTTCCGTCATTAATATGTCTGCTGTCTGGTTGCCGTTTGCTTCCCCATCACTGAAGGTGTTCCAGTTCAGATTGGACTGGGCTTTGAGCAATCTGATCTAGTGAAAATGTCCCTGCCCATGGCAGTGGGGTTGGACTAGCTGATCTTTAAAGGTCCTTTCCCACCCAGATCATTCTATGATTCTGTGAACTTCTTTGCATGAGAGATTACTTTCCAAGAAATTGGAGTTAACAACATTGCTGAAAACTTTCAAGACAGTAATCCTTTATATGTTGAGTGTGTTATTAACAGAAATTAAAAGAAATTAAGTGCTGGAAGGAAATTACATTATATTCATCTCATGTGGTTGGGTGGCAATGAGTTAATTTAGCCCAAAGGCTCATTCAGTTAACAGGTACAGTGTCAACTTGTCTTGCATTGTATTATCCTGAAGGAATCGGGTGAAAGCTGTCCAAAACCAGAGAGAAAGGAAATGAATTAATCAGTGATCAGAACAAAATACATAGAAAAAGCATTGCACAATTTTCCTGAGATAAGTATAGTAGCACCACTCCTGTTGATCTGGGCAGATGGAGGCTCCATTTGGCTGAGTTAGTTTATTCTCCTGTTCTCAACATAAGCATAGAAATGCTAGACTTCTGAGAAAGGGTAGAAAGTATTAAAAATTCCTGTTCTGTTAGTTCTTGAAAAAGAAGACTGGGATCCATAGAGACTCTGTTGGCAAAGGTTTCCTAGAAGCACTAAATCAGTATATTATCTCACAGTCTTTTTCTTTTCTTCATGTTTTGAAACTCAGCATATCCATTTCACAGGGGTATTTTGGTATTGTGATATTTGTTTGCATCCAATCTGGAAGCAAACCATGCATATTTTGAGTATCCTAAAGTCTTTTTTCCCATCCACTTTTTGTCACAATCTTTGCTATTAGAAGTTTCTTGGGTTTAAAATTTGTGATTTTTATGGAATTTTAAATTTAATTATTTTTTTTCCCAAGGAATCAGCTATTTTAGATGTTTTTTGTGTTGTATTCAGCTGCTGCTGTCTTGGACTGCATGAAGAATTTTGACTTGCTTTCTAGGTCCAACAATAACCGTTTTCTGTAGTAGTCAAAGAAGCTGGAACTCGGTATATACTGTATTGCAGAGATGCTTAGATGCACTAAGCTTGCCTCACACATTGCACACATAAGCAAATGAAAGATAGTTCTGAAGCAATTCACGCAAGATGCTAATATCTACAATGTTAAGTAAGACACTACAGGTGAATAGAGTCATACTTTCACAGGAAGAGATTTTAACCCAGCAAGCTAAACTGTCATCAGCTTTTCATAACAACTGCCACAGAAATCCATTAAAAATGCTTAGAAGCAAAGTTATGAAGTGACATTGATTTCATACAGTAATTAAAGTTGTCCATGCATGGTTAATAGCTGTGTACAGTTAGTAAAGAAAGGAAGAGAAGCTGAAAAAGCAGGGCCTGTTGCAATAGGACAAGGGATAATGGCATTAAACTAAGCGAGGGAAGATTTAGACTAGATAGAAGGAAGAAATTTTTTACAATGAGGGTGGTGAAGCACAGGAACAGGTTGCCCAGAGAGATGGTAGATGCCTCATCCCAGGAAACATTCAAGGTCAGGTTGAATGGGGCTCTGAGCAGCCTGATCTAGTTTGAAGATGTCCCTGCTCTTTGCAGGGGAGGATGGACTGGATGACCTTTAAAGGTCCCTTCCAACCCAAACTATTCTACAATTCTACAATTCAATAGTCAAGTGAAAGTAAGTCAATACAATATAAAAGTTTTTAAAGAGGTGACTTCTAACAAAAAAGGTGAATTCTCTTCTTATGCCCAGGCTATTGTCTACAATGAAACAATATAAAAAAAATTAATACCACTGTCTTTACAGAGTTGAAGTAGAAATAGGCTTTAGGGAATAATTTTGTAATGAGAGGCTGTTAAGCGAGGACTATCTACTTTGTTTCTTTCCTTCCTATGCTAGACATAAAACCAGATTTGCCCAGAGATTCTGTTTGTGCATGAGATCCGCTGAATTTTTGAGTACAGACATAGCATTCCACGACAGTATTTGGTATTTCCTGAATTTACATGTAATTAACTAGACACCAAAAAAACCCAAACCAAACAAAACCAGAATGACTCTTTCTTCGTCTCCTTTGTCTCACTTTCCCTTACAACTCTAACATTGCAATATAAAATTTTGTTTGGCTGATTTCTGGCATGCAGAAGTTCAGTCCAAAATATTACTCTGATAAAGTCAGAAAAATTTAAACATGAGATCAAATAATTTAGTGGGAAATATACCTAACCAGCAGTGCTGTGCAGTAACAGTGCACTGTGTAACACATGGAACATATGCTTAAAAAGGTTAAATATGTGTACCTATGCATTAGGTCAAATGACTTATTTCTGTCAGTGGAGAAGAAAGGGATATAAATAATTCAGTCTAAAGAATACTTACAGTCTCTATCAAGCTTTCTCAAACACAAAATGGCAGGTTAATTTGGTTGGAACTTAATTTATAGATTTAGAATGTTGGTTCTAACAGACAATTTATGAACTTCTCAGTGTTATTAAATGGATTTAAATTCTCGTACAAAGGAAACATGTTTATCTCTTGTGGCTGTGGCTTTTCAGTGGAATATCATAATAGTAATTAATCTTTTCCAAAAAAGTGTTGATTTGTGTACTTCCTTTTTAACTATATAAAATTATTTGTCACAGTAATATAAAATTTGCTTAAGTAATAGAACTTAAGAAGGTGCAATCATGAACAATGTTTATCAAAATAGGGGGGGTGTTGGGAGGTGGGAAAGGAGGACCAATTGGTTAACAATTTATTGAAATTTAGCAAGCTTAGACTTAACTGAATTACAAGACCCTACTAAGACTTAATAATAAAGCGTATTCAGCTAAGTGCTGTGGTTGCTCTTGCAGTTTCACCATGGAATAACTGCATTAGCTTTTTGTTCAAGTTGGGAGACAGTAGATAAAGTCCAAGACTGTTAAGATCCAAAAGCTAGTAAAAATGGGTATAAATTAGATCATAAAAACACAATTACAATTTATAATAACAAAGATAATAGACTGATAGAATAATAGCATCATAGAATCATAGCATAGCCCAGGTTGGAAGGGACCTTGAAAGATCATCTGGTCCAAAGTTTCATGGGAACATTTAACTGTCCAATTGCATCTTGAAAACCTCCAGTGATGGGGACTCGACCATGTCCCTGGGGTGGTTGTTCCAGTGAATGATTGTTCTTACTGTAAAAAATGTATTTCATATATTGAGATGAAAATTCTCCTGGTGCAACTGGTACCCATTGTCCCTTGTCTTACTCTTGTGGGTCCTTGTGAAGAGAGAGCCTAAGTCCTCTCTGTAGCTGTCCTGTGATTAAGTCTCCCCTGAGCCTTCCATTCTCCAGGGAAAAAAGACCTAACTCAGTCTTTCCTCATAGGGCAGGTCCTTCCAGCCCTTCCATCGTCTTTGTTGTCCTCCTTTGGACCCTCTCCAGTCTGCCCACATCTTTCTTGAACTGTGGGGACCAGAACTGCACATAGTACTCCTGGTGCAGCCTGACAAGTGCTGAGTAGAGTGGAAAGATCATGTCTCTATCTCTGATAGTAATGTCCCAGAGGATGCAGCCCAGGATCCGATTTACCTTTGCTGCTGCAGCAGCACACTCATGTTCAGATTGTTGTCCACCAAGACCCCAAGGTCTCTCTCAGCAAGGCTGCTCCCCAGCCACACAGATCCTGTCCTGTACTGGGCTCGTTGATTATTCTGTCCCAGGTGCAGGACTTCGTTCTTGTCTTTGTTAAACTTCATACTGTTCTTGCTAACCCACTGTTCCAGCATCTCCAAGTCTCTCTGTAAGATGGCTTTCCCTTCTGACGTGTCCACCTCTCCACCCATTTTGGTGTCATCAGCAAACTTGGTAAGGGTGTTTTCAATCCCATCATCCAAATCATTTATGAAGATGTTGAACAGCATGGGGCCTAATATCTATCCCTGGGAGACCCGACTTGTGACAGGCTGCCAGCCTGAGTAAAGTCATCAATTACTACCCTCTGAGTGTGACCTTAAAGCTAATTTTCTACCCAGATCACCCATCCAATCTGTATCTTACCAGTTTGTCCAGAAGGCCATGGGAAACAGTGTCAAATGCTTTGCTGAAGTCTGGGTAAACAATATCCACTGCTCTCCAAATTTCTCCACATATTGAAGACTAAATGTTGCTGCTACAAGAATCATAAAGCAATCACGTAGATTTTATTAGCAAATAGTTCATTTTGAATACAACAAATTTTGACAAAAAATTCCAGGTAAAGTTATATAAGAAGCTTCCAGCTGCATGTATTCTTTGTTCTGAACCACGGTTCTGTCTCTAAAATAGTTAAATTAAAATGGTAAATTTATCTTGCTAGATTGCTTAGCTGAATTAAACATTCAGAAGACATGGGATCAGTAGGTGTGATTTTGATGATTCTTCGTTTCTCAAATATTAAGACTGACTTTAAACAAATGCTTCTACTTAGCACTTACGAAGCTCAAACATGAGAAGCCAAGCAAGCCTCTAGCTCATGCTCTTTCTGATCCTTCAGCAAGCCTTGTTTCTTCCATGATGCCTACACAATACTGCCTACTGCTAACCATTTGGCAGGCAGCAGCTCACACATTCTGTGTGGAACATATTTTTGTGTTATTGTTGTTCTTTCGTTCCTCTTTCTTGACCTTACCCATCTGCATGTTTTGCCTATCAGTTTTGTCATTAGCATCGACCATGATCCTTTAAATACTTAAGCACGTGGGTAAATTGAATATGTTAAGTGTACCTTTCTGTAGTTTCTAGCTTGTGAGAACTTTATTTAAAAATAATCTACTGCTGGCATTGCTGCTTAGCTTACTTTTTAAGAGTGCCTTGTAATCTTAGGACCAAGACTACATTGTGAAAGGCATTTTATGAAAACGTGGTCTCATCTTCTGTCAATATGGATACTGGGTTATTCTATACACCACAATAAGATGATTACTATAAAGTAATCTTTCAAGGAAATACATATTTACTCTTGCCTGCTTTTATTTAGTTTTTAGTTCCTATGAATTGTGATGTAGGATTTTATCCGTCTCTTTTTCTGTCCTTTTTTTTTTTTTATTTCCAGAATGACAAAATACATGAAGATTTGATTTCTCAGAACAGTTTCTGATGCTGTTCTCTTTAAAATCCAAAATATGAAATTAGAATGTGAAGTGCCTAAATACATCACCTTAGATGCAATATGAGACAATTTTTGTTTGCATATTTGAATTTTGTGAAATACTGAACCAGAAGCCAGAATTATGAGCCACTTCCAAAAATTGTTGGTTTTAATTCTCTTTGGCTTATGTTAATTTGACAAATTACCAAGACCCTCTTTTTCAGCATGCAAAGATGGGAATTAAGTGAGAAGAAGTAGCTCTACTTGTAAGAAATAAGAAGAGACTTACAAAAAACCTAAACCCTTCTTGTCTGTAGGAACTAGAAATCCACCTAAATTCTGTCTGCAGAATGAGGTATTTACTAGAAAGCATACTTAGTTTCATTTTTGCACAGTACCATATCTCTGTAGTAGGTATTTTTTGCGTTGCCTATACTGATGAATAACTTTGAATTATTGTCATATAATTTATTCATAGTCACATGCATATATATTGGCACCTGTTATTTGCCTTCCACAAAATTATCTCCTGCTCACAGTCATAAATATGTTAATGGAATTAAGCATTCAGTAAATTTTGGCATCTGGAATTATTTGACTTTCATAATAGATCAACAAAACCTCTCCTTCAGATATTTCTGAACAGTCTACACCTCCAGGAAATATAATGAAGTCAAAGGTACAACAATTAAATAGGAAATCTAGTGCTTTTGCATTTTGATTTTATTGAAAATTATTACAGAAATCTTATCTTCTTGCTCAAATATAATAATCTCAAAACCAAACTTATTTTAGATCAAACACTGAAGAATGAATGTATGCTAGAATACATAATCTTTTTAGCCAATGAACTAATACAACTTTTTCTTGCTGAAAAAGTGTGATTTGTTATATTAAAGTTGTCTCACAAAGGTGTTCCAAAACACTTCATTAGCAACGATAGACTGGAAAGTCATCATTAAACCAGAGCATAAGCTCTCATGAACTTGCTCTATTTGCAATTATTGCACCTACCCGTGGATTCAGGAAGGCTTTCCTTTGTAAACCACCTGGTAAATGAACTGAATTTTTAAGTGCAATCTTCGAATTATGACTTGTATCCTGTTTTTTAGGAGAGCAGCATTTAATCTAGACTGAAGTATGAAACAATGATTTTCTACAGTCAAAATGCATAGGATGAAGTTGTACTTTTGGGATATAGCCTTTTTCAAAAATACCAGCATTGACCTTGAAACACTGCCCAAGTAGCCAAGAAGGCCAAGGGCATCTTGGCCTGTATCAAGAATAGGGTGGCTAGCAGGAGTAGGGAAGTGATTTTGCCCCTGTACTCAGCGCTGGTGAGGCCGCAGCTTGAGTACTGTGTTCAGTTTTGGGCACCAGAGTATAGGAGGGACATTGAGGTGCTGGAGCATGTCCAGAGAAGGGCAACAAAGCTGGTGAGGGGTCTGGAGAACATGTCTTCTGAGGAGTGGCTGAAGGAATTAGGATTTTTTAGTCTGGACAAGTTTGAGGGGAGACCTTATTGCTCTCTACAACTACCTGAAAGGAGGTTGTAGTGAGATGGCAGCTGGTCTCTTCTCCCAAGTAACTAGCGATAGGACAAGAGGAAACGGGTGCAAGTTGCACCACGGGAGGTTTAGGCTGGACATTAGGAAAAAATTTTTCACTGAGAGAGTTCTCAAACATTGGAAGATGCTGCCCAGGGAGGTGGTTGAGTCCCCATCCCTAGATGTGTTTACAAGTCATGTAGATGTGGTGCTTAGAGACATGGTTTAGTGGCAGACCTGGTAGAGTAGGGTCAATGGTTGAACTAGATGATCTTAAAGGTCTTTTCCAACCTAAACAATTCTATGATTCTATGAATTACCTGATTTATGAAATTTCCCAAGGACTCAAAAGTATAAATGTGATAATTAAAATGATGTTACCTGTGCCCACGCAAAAGCGCTTTCTGAACAGTGTCAACTAAGTTTAGTTTATGTGTCCATAAAATATGCATTTGAGAACTTCTACTGAGTAGCTTAGAGTGTTTCTGTTTCTTATATATTTTCAGAGTAGGTTGAGAGGTCATTTAGATGGTAGTGGTAATGAATGTGCATGCTTATATTTAGTTAAAGGAGGGAGATTAATGTCCCTTTAATATTCTTTGTCTTTCAGATATATTACCATTTATTAATAATGATTATTATGGGATGATTGAGATCTCAGCCAAAATGTCATTTGATATGTCGTAATAGATCTATACATGAACTCTTCCTGAAAAGAGAACTACAAAAGTAGAGTCTTCTCACATTTAGTCTCTCTTATCAAACAAAAAGTATAGTTGAAGCAATAGTCCCATTACTTCCACAGGTTCCCCTTATTTTTTTGTTACTTAAAGGAGACACTGAGTCAAATAATGAGAAAAGTGTAGGGAACACTGGAAATAATATTGGGTAAAAGAGAGAAGATGTTGAGTGAAATTGAAGGGAGGAAGGACTGGAAAAAACAGCAGCCACTGCAAGGTAGCCAAGCTCTTCGGCAAACTAGGGGTTGCACCTCAGTGAAATGAGTTTCCATCTGTATTATAAAGTTTATTCTGTCCTGTTGTACTGAATGCATCCAAATTGCCCTATATTTCATTTTGCTTTTTGTTTATGATGAAAGTAAGTTAACAAGAGCAGTAAGCATTAATGATTTATAGTCAAATTGAGTTACCTTATTGTAGTCTAGACTTCTTAACTGCCAGTATCCAGAGTCAGACAGCGCTGACTGCTATTTCCATACAAATGTACATGCATGCATATATGCACACACAAAACATGTTACCAAACAGTCATCTTACCC
>VFFE01007649.1:464673-547044 GCA_008921705.1 Burhinus oedicnemus
CAGCCCCTGGGCAAAACAATCACGGACTCAGTGACCCCAGACCTCCCTTGCCCTTCACCTTCCCTTGTGTCTCCTCGCAGGATGTGCTTCACAGAATTAGTGCAATGTCTTGGCCCTTCGCATTAACGTAGCTCCGCCACTGATCCCTGCAGAAGGCTGTCATGCAGACAGATGCCTGTGGTTTCACTGTGGTGCAGTGAGGTACAACTCGGGTGGCTCTTTGTCTGTATGAGTGAAGATTTGCAATACTCTTTTTCTTGGAAGTACCACTTGCAGAAGAATGCGTTTGGCACAGCAGAGCTGATGAGGCTTGTGCTTTCCCTGCAGGAAAGAAAAGGGTTTTGAAGACATGGCATACTGTTCAAGCAGGATATGCCGGCCCAGGCTTCACTGAATGACCTCTCCTGTTAGGTGTATCAGTCACAATGTGACTTACTAATTTAGCAAGCCCAAGAGAGCAAGAAGAGTGAGGTGGAAAAAATACAGAGCAGAGATTACCACATGCAAAATCATTGCTGGCTCCTCTAAAAGGTCAGTCTGTCCTCACTTCACTGTAACCACCTTATCCTGTTTGCAACACCTATCACTGCCCTATCATTTACTTTTTGTAAAAGAAAACTCTAAAATTCATATAGTTTCAAATAAATAACTCATATATGTAAAATTAAGCTTTCATGCACATGCACGTGTGCACATGCATAGAAAAATGTACATATATATATATAAAATTATAGACAAAACCCACCTATAATGGGTGATTAATTTTACATTTATATAATACAGATATATGTTATATGAAAGTGAATATATAGATTTGTATCTATGTATAGAACTATTAATATATGCATTATGTATATCATTATTACCACTATTATTATTATTCTCGACATGTTATGTGCAAAATGCCTCCCTGAGTTTTCACACTGCTTTCATCTTATTACCTGGTGAGCCACTGCTTTTGATGTTGGCATACTTAGTATTTTTCAATTTGCTGTTTGGACTTAAAGGTAATGTTGCTGTACATGCTGAAACCATTTGCATTGCCCTTTTGAAACAATGATATTGTTTCTAAAATCTTTATTCACTGAACATTTTATTTGCCAGCAGAGAAAAATCTTTGCTGACCTTACACTGAGCAAGGCCAGGGTTATCTCTTGTTAAGCCACGAACTCCTAATTTGAATTAGTAACGTTTTACGCAGAGACACTTTAAAAGAGAAATGATCTTTTTCTGCATGCTGTACAGTAACTCTAATGAAGCTAAATTGCACAGGGAAACATTGGGCTGTAGGAAATCAGCAATGATGTTGGGGTTTGCATAACCGAAGCAGAACGAACCCCTGGAGAGGTGCAGACTTTACCGGCAGCATGCTAAATACAGTGCAATGATGGATGATGGATGATTGCCCGTGGGAGAAAGCAGAGAATGAAAGACATGTACATACACAGGCACAGAGCCGTACCATATGGCAGCACCTAAGAAGGGAGAGTGGAGGATATGTCTTGTCCTGTTGCTTCCTCCTCTCACTCCCACTCCAACGTACCTTGCTAGCGTGAGAAACCTAAGCATCAGTGACATGAAATGGCCTCAGTAGGTTCTGGCTATCTTTGGGAATAGAGGTGATGGGTTCTCTAGGATTTGGTTTTGTTTCTTAGAATTTGCAAGTTGATTTGGATTATTAACTTACTGGCTTAAGTTCTGGATGGAAGCTCAAAGGCTAAGTTTTCGGAGATGAAATTCGTGCATGATGGGGGAAAAAAAGGAAAGTGAACTAGATATC
Organism: Burhinus oedicnemus; assembly: GCA_008921705.1. Lineage (NCBI taxonomy): Eukaryota > Metazoa > Chordata > Aves > Charadriiformes > Burhinidae > Burhinus > Burhinus oedicnemus. The sequence goes on from VFFE01007649.1 coordinate 466,454, forward strand.
TGTGTGCTTGCCTGTGGAATGGAAGCCTGGATGTTTGATTCTTTTTATTTTTTTTTTTTTTTAAGTTTACTGTTTCTACCTGTTTTAATACTGGGAACTAGGGGAAGAATATGGTGGGTTGATTCTATAAGTGTGATTATATTCTGTGGTCATCTTGACTGAATGGGGATGACTAGACACATTAGGGATTTTCTGTAACATTAATAGAAGTTCTTTATGTATATATTGAAAAACGGACAAATTCTTCCACAGAGCAGACACGAGAACCAAAAAGTAAATCTCTCCAGTCTTTTCATTATCTGTCCCAGGTTCTCCAAAAATCCACTTTGGCCGTGTCAGCCTAATCACTTCTGTACATTCTAAAACTGAAGGCAGAGATCCCCTTTGCAGTTTTATGATGGTTAAATGTCTCAATAAGATATCTTTTACTAAAAAACCTGAATAATGACTTTTTATTTTTAATAATGTTATTGCATTGGGCGCTGCAGAAGAAAATTTTACCATTTATTTTAAAGAACTGCCAAATATTGTTTGCTAGATATTTTTATTCTACTCCATAAAAAGAAATTTTAGCCCACAGTGAAGGTCTGTGATTGATCAAGTACTAATCCACCAATTCATTATCTATGTGAGGACTAGGCAAAACTGCAGTTTTGGCAAATGGGAAAGCTCCCTTAATAATTTTCTTGGAGCTGCACCTCAAGTGCTGATGCAGAGTCACATCACAGGGCTCCATGTGCTGGTCTGCTGAGCTGTCTAGATGAACCCAGAAAGAAGTATAGTGATTTATGCACTCTTTTATTCACAAGTCAGCATTGAAAGAGTCAATTCTCACCCGCCTAAGTCATTCCTAACTGTACAAGTCGCAACCTACCTTCAGGAATATATTCAAAAGATCATAACTTTTTAAAATATCTGAGCCTGGTGATACTCTTCCTATTTTTTAATTGAGGAATAGTGTTAAAATCTGTGGCATTCCCTGGACCGTATCTTTTAAAAATTACTTGTTTGCATGTGAAAGCCTCAAGTACCACCCCTAGCAGACATGTCCCAATCAACGGATAATATCAGAGAAATAAGTCATTCATTGCTTTTTGAATAATGAATTGTTGTGACTAAAGCGCTTAATAGGTCAGCATAAATGCTGACAATTGATATTTGCTTCTCAAGGATGACTTTAAAATCTTTTTTGTGTAAGAGTGGGGTCCTAAGTGTCTACAAAAGTGATATGCAGTTTGTTGTGGTAGGCTTTGCAGTATTTTATGTCTACTTATTTCCCTCAAGATAATATGTCTTCCTCTTACTCTCCCCCAAATATCTATAAAATTAAACAAACAAACAAAAAAAACCAAACACAAAAAACTCCCAAAAAACAAAAACAAAGCCCCAAACATTTAGGAAAGGTGTTGAAAATGGGAGAATGGAGCTATCTTTCACAGATCCCAAGCCCTGGTGGCATATGAATCAACTACAATTAGTGTTATGGATACTCAGCACTAAACACTTCCATCAGTATTTTAATGGACATTTCTATATACAGCGATTTGTTCTTTTGTTTCTGAAAGAATGTTTGCATATGAAAATGTGGGGGAAATATTTGAAAGAAATGGCTCTGGAGCCCTAGTGTAGGATTTTTCCCCATTGTAGATGTATAATGTGCACCTTCACGAGTCTGTGATGTTCCTAAATAGACTAAATCTTTCTGAACCTTTCCAATGATAAGACACAACCTAGTATTCCTTGTTGTGACTCTGCCTCCTCTTCAGCTGCCCTGACAGTTTCATTAAAACGTACACATTTTTTTAGCGTATGAGAAGAAAAGTATCATAAATTTAGGTTCTTGCCCTTATCCACCCTTCCATTCAGCTCATGCATCTGTGTGAGGGAAAATGCCACAAATTCTTTTCCATCAAACCCTACCTGTTACCACAGATGTTTTGGTAAGATCTGCCTTGCCTGCTTTTTCCTACAGTGGCGCAGAGGAATGAGACGGGTGCAGCAGTGGACATCCTGCAGCTTAATGCTGGGTCAGTCTTCAGGGTCTTTTGTCTTTTCTGCTTTTGGAACTCCAGGGAAAATGGTTCTTGAATGATCAGCTAATTCCCACCAACTATGAGTATGTCCAAATATCCACTGGACACTTGTATCTTGAAAATACCCAAATATGTGTGTCTCGGTAGACAGGAACAAAATGCTGCATGGTACAGAGAACTGACTGCAACTTCGTGGCAAGTCTCCAGTTAATCACGTTAGATGTGTTTCTAAAGAGTTATTATAGCACCCCAAAATGTTGTCTGAATTTTAAACATACTTAAAAGCATAGACTTAGTAGCCACCATACACAGATACAGCTGTCCTTCCAAAGCCAGCTCCAACAATGAAAATTATAGTTCAGCTGTTCAATCAACACAGCAGTAGGCAAATGTTGGTGTGAAAGATACTCAAAGTAATTTCAATTAACAACAATTAAATTGTACTTGGTTTTAAAATAGGATGTCAGAAATGAGGAGTAAGATGCACAGCATGTCTACAGGTTATAAATGCAGATCTGGCCTGCTGCTCACCTGGGCTTTTCAGATTTCTTCTAGGCAAGAATAATATCAGCGGAACCAGGGAAAGGAGCAGAACAGCAGTTAGTGGGAGGATATAACATGAAGAGGAAAGGAAGAAGTAACTTGCTCAGCCTGACGGAAACAGAACGAACCTAACCTTTTCTCAGCCTCTGTTTTCCTCCTAGCCTGGGAGGAGGCGAAGAAAAGAGAAACAGTTGTCAGCCAGGATGAAGATATCACACAAGGGAACAGCACAACTTCCTAACTACTGCTGTTCTCAATTTATGGCATAAAGTATATTCATCAGTATAGAGATATCAGAGCTTCGAACGTAATTCAGATGGATGAATGTTACTAAAATGCATAGCTTGGCAGAGGCCTGGTAACTCCAAAATTTTTTCAACAAAATGATTGTACTTGAAGAGCTAGTTGAGGAAATAATTCAATAGAGAAGCCCCTAATCTTCAGTGACATTCTCAGTAACAACTCTCTGTATGCTTGCAGTCCAGGAGTTCTTACAGATAGCAAGGCAATTTATGTCCTCATCAAAAGAAAAAGAAAAAAACCCCACATTATTTTCAGTAGTGTTTCTCAAATGCAGAGAAGTATGGGAGGATTTTATTTAAAGTAAACCAGAAATAATATTAATAAAAATGTAATGTACATGCAGACTAAAGTCAGATCTTTTTTACTGTTCAATTACTTTGATAGTACATGGTATGATCAACATACTGTTAAGTAAAGATTATTGTTATATATATAATTATATATATAATTTTATTGCAAATTAGTTATTTTACTTAGCTGCAACATTATGAGGTAGGATTGAACTTGTTTAGCACTTGGAAGTGTTGCTCTCAACCTGATTTCTGCCAAGCAGGGGCAACTGAGAAGACCAGAGCTTTACTTATTAGCAGAACATCCATTCATTTGCTATACTCACTGACTATCTCATTACCATTAAATCACACAAACTCAGTTTAACCAGATGAGTCAGGGAGAAGGTGAGCCAATAGGAACTGTGACAAACTTGTCTGATTGCATGTTGTTCTTTGCTCATAGGCAGCTGCAGAGAATGGCATTTTGTGGGAAATATGATCTGCACTGAAGGCTAAAAAGATGTACGTAGAAATAAAAAGTGGTGGACAGTGCTGAATCAAAGTACTACTGGCAGTGCATGGTAAAACATGCTGAATTTCCATTATGGACACAATAATTTAGGTTGCTCATTTCATATGATATTTTTGTCCCTCCAAAAATTGTGACAAATGTTGAACCTAAACGTTGTCTTACAATGTATTTATATGAGAAAAAGAAACTCTGAAGTGAAGAAACTTTATTAGACTTGATGGCTGATGATATTTTTTATGGTAGAATAAGTGCAGTTTCAAATATGAGATTGATAAACTTGTTCCTGGAATAGCTGAGATACCAGTAATTAGTAACATAAACAAAAACTGAAGTATGGTTTTTCAAGACTACTGTTAATCAGCTTTTTCAATAATTCTGAAAATGAATGGGATCAAAATTATGTGTTATGTTTTTTCAGGCCAAATATATGAGTAGGCAGATTCTTTTTTGTGTGTCATTTGTGGTAGCTTGCTCGCTGACACTACAGAGTGCTTTAATCTTCATTTTAAACATGCCCATAGAATGATTTTCAAGGATATTTGCTGTCGACCACTATGAACAGCACAAAGAGCTTGCAAAAGAAACAGCATAGTAGAAGCATAAAGCCAATTTTGTAAGGGAACTGACTGTCAATGTGCAATTGTTGACGCTGATATGCAGATAGGGAATGATGAAGAAGCATTCTGATAATCTGGCCACTTAATATCAGTCTGAAACCAAGCGAGGCAGCACTAAGGAAACTAAACTATTCTTTATTATTCAAATAATATGTCTTTATAATCTCACTTTCCCCTGGAGCAGCATTTTCTTGCTGATCCTCATACAACCCTTTTTTTTTTTTCTGCAGACTGCATAGATCAAGCTGAATGTTAGATAAATAATAAATCAAGTTACTTGGGGTTATATGTGCTGTTTACCCAATTGACCAAATTGTTCCTGCTACACTGTCCTTCTCCATTTCAACTGCTATTAATACCCACAGCATGACTTGAGAATTAATTGCCTATTTAGTGCTGTTGTTCTGAGGAACGGTTGAAAACTTATGCTAATAAATTACTTGATTAGTGTCATTTGACACAATGTGAATAATTTGTCAGAGGCAAGTTCTTTCCTCTTGGGAGAGCGAAGGTTAAGCAGAGACAAAATAGAAAAGCAAATATGTGAACATCAGCACCGTTATTCCTGGAACAGAACATGATATCTTTCTCTCTCTCCTATGTCACGGAGGTTCTTGTTTACTATTTGATAACCTTTCCTGATGACCAAACTTTTTTTGTTGTCTTGCCTGATAAAAGAGTAATAAAATGCGAAGGATTAAAAAAGCTACTAAGAGTCTGAGGAAATAAATGATAAAATGTTTCCGTATTTTAGTTTATAGCAATCATTGTCCTTAAAACATACAGGATAGTCAAAAGATTTTACATTTCATCAAGACTTTTTTTTCCTCTAGGATGAAGACAAGGAAAAGGTGGATTGTTCAAAAAATAAAGTTTCAAAGTAAAATCTCTTTTTAGAAAGCTCTTTCTTTTTTTTTTTTTTTCTTCATTCTATGTGGAAACTTGCTACTTCCAATAGTTGGCCTGGTATAAAATCAGTAGGCTATGAATTTTTCCATCTTGATAGAATCCATTTAAAGGGCAGACTTCACAGATTATCTGTCCTTCTGAAGCAACGGGACGTAACAGAGTGTGCAGTGAAGAGATGTGGCAAACCCCTTAGAGATGAATGTACAATACTCTGTATCTTACCAAGATATTTTTCTACACCAACACATTTTATCTAGTTGATCACAATATGTGAATTTAAACCTTAGTATACAGTCAATGGAGCTTTCTAAAGATGACCTACTTGTTCGTAAGTATTAGAATTAGATAGTATGGGTTTTCCTTCATATGTGTACGTTAGACAAATATTTTTCATTTGCCTTTTAGCATGCAGTTAATGTGGTTTCATGATTTAAGGCTGAATATGTAATACAATAGTGTTTACCTTCTGCAACTCTGCCAAATCACACTAACAGTTCTGCTTCAATTTGTTCCAACAAGACGCTTTTGTGTTAATATACAATATGGAAATCAAACTGAAATATTTCCTTTCAAAATAACCGATGTCTCCATTAACTATTGTTTCTATTTCTTCAATATTTGAGTATGTTAATCTTGGATGACGGTCCCACTGTTGTATCTACTATACAAATGCAGGACAGCAAAAAAAGCACTCAAGAGTTTGTGATTGAATTTTATCACAAGAGATAGACATGTGCAGGATGATTGGTGATCATAAAGAAAGAGCAAAGTAAATTACAGAGTGCTGGATATGAAAGGTAGTCATTGCTGCACATTTTCAGCTTTATTATTGTTGCTTAGGTAGGCTTCATGAAATGGGAGGTTTGCAGAAAGATATTGTGGTGCTGATTTTCCAAATGCTGAGTGTCAGCATAAGGGAGAGAAGAGTGACCAAAACCAAACACACAAAAAAATGGCAATGACAGCTGTCACCATGGAGTAGTCAGAATTGAAACTGCTATTTCTCATTTACTATAGGAAATTGAAGACAAGTTGTAGAAGTTTGATATTACAGTAAAAGGAAAAAAGTGATGAAAGCATTCAGAGATAAAAATCATCTGGTCAAAGAGACAAATCAGGGATCTGATCTGTCAGACAAAATTCTGAATGGCTAGCAGTAGAACAACCCCAGTCTTGTTCAGAGAAAACGTTTTTGCATTAAATGGAACACAAAATGACAGCTGAGAAAGAATTTTGGTTGAATAGATAGGAAGAAGAATATGTCTTAGACATCTTTTGCTAATAATTCTGAAAATATTATATCTTTCAGTGTTTCTCAGCATTTTGTATCTTTTTGCAGGTGTTTTGGATGGTTTTACACACAGTCACATTTGAGAATAGGCAGTTGTCATAAATCATTGCAAAGCATTCTCAGACCTCGGTAACACAGAAAACAAAAGATAACTAAACAGAAGTTTCACCTATGTTTCAGGCTTGCAGAAGCTGAATTTTTGCTGCTTTATTAATCAAGGTTCATTTTGGAAAATGAGTTTCTACCGTTTTTAACACTGCTACTCGAAGTTGTATTCAGCAACATACCTGACAGTAATTGGGAATGCTTTTGAATGACATTGTCTTTCTTTCAAAGTAAAAAGGAATTCTCCAGTTCTATCACATGTATGGTACTTTATGTGTTGTAGATTTTGCATGCTTTAGAGACAACAGTGTCATTTAAAAAAAAAAAAGATAATACATCTTAGCAAAACGTTCAGGAGTCAGGAGAAGACCTGGCATCAGTCTTTTCACCAACAGTTTGGAAAAAAGTCTAGTGAAATTAGAGAAGAAAATGACCTGAGAGACTATCAGTCTGAAGCTTGATGGAGCAGGAAACAGGGGAATTGTTGAGCTTAGAGCAGTAAACAAACAGGGTTGTGGGCCATGTGAGAAGGGAATTTGATGAAGATATAACAAGTAGAGACATGCAGTGCAAATAGAAATAGGAAAATGATTGCTTAACCTGACAAGAAAAATCCAGTCATCTTGAAGCTGGTTGTCTGCATATTATTTATGTAGGATTCTAGTTTAGAGATGTAAAACAGGGAGAGTCAGGATGTGCATTCTAGGAAGAAGATCAGAGATGATAAAGATTACATTTTTCTTTCATTTGGACTTCATTGTTCCAGAGAAATGAATTCTTGACATGCTTGTTGGACCAAAAGCACTAGCAACCGAAACACCTACTGAGAGACCTGGAGGCGTCCGGATGGAAAGGTATATTCTGTACACATTCACTGAAAACCTTCCTGTACCACAAAGAATAGAAGAGTTTAAATAATGGATTGGTTAAGCAGAAAGAATGGCTAAGGTGGTAAGCTCTACCTCCAATGGCAAGAGATTTGTTTTGCAAATGTCCTTAGAGATCAAGGACATTGGCAAGAAGAAATATGTAAGACTAAGACATTTAGAAAAGGGGGAAGAGTAGCTACACTTAAAATTTAGTTCCAAAAATCAGAGAAATCTGGATTCAGATTTTTTTTTTTCCAGACTTATCCTTGCTAGTCATCCACTGTTGCCAGCTGGTGAAACATCAAGCAGTAAACAATATCATTTCACACTACTCTAGCATCGATGTGGTGGTCATTTGCACCATCTGTCACACAAATATTATTGGACAGAGAAAGCACTTCCTAAGAGCAATGTTGAAATAGCACTGAGAATCAGATAAACAGTTCCTGTGGCAAAAATCAAGGAAATCAAAGATACTGCTACAGACAAAACAAAAGAAGGAAACAGAAGAATTAAACTTAATTCTGAGTCTTGAAAGACCCCCTGCTGCAGCCCTATTCCTGCCATTCATATTGAGTCAAAGAGATGAAATCTAGAATAAGACTACAACAGACTGGTGCATTTCTAAGACAGAAATAGTGCAGAGCATGTGCATTATTACATGATATCCTGATGCAGAGGAAAAGTATGCATTGCATACTGTTACATGCTTTGGACACCACCACATTGATGGATGAGCTGTACCTGCTGGTAAACATGCCTCCTAGTGAGACCATTGGCCATATTCATAGCTTTCAAGCCTTGGTGATTTCTTTTATGCTTTATCTCCCTGCACTGTGAAGTTACTCAACTTAACTCAAAAAAGCAGGCAGGTTAACCGTGCTAATGTGGATGTCAGCTTGAGGGAATCACCAAGTCTTCTCAGCAAGGCAAATTAGTACACATTCGTGCAGCTGCAAGAGCTCTGCGTAGCTGCTGTTAGGCCACTTCTGGTACCTAAACTAGATCATTTAAAGTGTCTAAGGTACCAGTGTGCTACAGTGTCATCTGAAGTATGGATATAGCCTACCTCTATAGCAGTAATAATATCTAAAGTTAAGTGCAATAACCATGAAATCTCTCAAGCTTTCTGACTGGAATAATTGTCCTCCCTTAGAAATTTCTTCTGCAATTGCAAACTTATAGCAAGGCAATATTCCTTAGAATCGACATTACTGCATAGTTCCCCAAAGCCACTACTTTATTTAAAAGGCAAAATAAAAGGTAGTTTCTTGTAATATCACCACATATGAAGCATTTGTGTCTCTGGTTCTTTTAAGTGGCAATCAATGTAAAAGTAGATGTTTCTAGAGATTTTCCCCCTGCTGTTCTGACCTGTTCTAATTAAGTATGTTTGATTTTTAGATTTGGGAGATTATCTCTGGTATTAGGCTACTACTTACAAGGGTTTGCAAATAAAGAGGCTAAGGGTTTGGGGTTTTTGTCTTTTTTAAGTGGTATGTTAAATCTCATATTCCAGTATATAGAGATTTTTACCTAAATCCCATAAACAGCTCTACTGAACTCAAATAGTTCCCATAAAGCCTAAATATCTTTCCTTTCAGGCAATCTGAAAAAACCTGGAAGTATAGCAACGTATTTTGCCTGTACAGGTTAGACTGTTCTTGCAATACGAAGAAACCTCAAAGAAATAAACATCACTAAATGTCATCACATGTTACTGTCACAGGGAATTCAATTTAAGAAGGCTGCTTATTTGCTGGTGTAATTAGATAGCATTTCCTACAGTAGAAAGATGCTTAGCCTTAAGGAGCTAGGGATGCAATTTCTCTGAATGACTGCCTTATGGTTAGAAATTACCTCAGGAGAAAAAAGAACGCCTGTATTTTAGTGCTCAGTGGTGCAAGTAGAATATGGATTTCCATCCTATGCCTAGTTAATACACTTTTTGAGGAAAGCTTGTACTTTGAAAATCTCTTATGATCCTTGTAAGTATTTTGTCAATATGATAGTTGGCAGGGAATCATGGATTACATTATCAATGTTGGTGAAGATAGTATTGATTATTAACTTTCAGCTAATATAATTTTATATGAGTTTATAATCACTTTATTTTGTGTGCAATTGGTAAGGATGCATGTGCTTGTATGTGTGAAAATGTGCTTGTATGCATTACTTCAATTCTTCCAAAGTCGATATTGGTGTATTCTATGAAGGATATATAATGAGCAAACCATTCAGGCTAAATAGACTGACTTACTAAAAAGACATACAACAGAAGGCCCCTGAATTTTTCATCAAAGAAAAGTCCTTGATTTTGAAAGGTGTCATTTCTGGTGACATAAAATATTTCAGGACATCTTTGAATACTCAAATAATTTGAATACTCAATATTCACAACTGTTTATATCAGTTAGCATAAAAGGATTCACTGCTTTATTTAAAAATTCAGGGTGGCCCAATTTCTACCAAAAGAAAAGTATTAGTGAGTAGAAACACCATAGATGAGAGGACAATGATTTTGCTGGATAGGTTTGTCCATGGAGATCCTTGAGGTTTAGTCTTAGGGGCAGTCTTTCTGTATTAATGACTCTGGTGCAAACAGCAGGATCATGCTAATGAAACTTGCAGATGACGCAAAGTTGAGAGACAAAATCAGCACAGAAGAGGATTGGAATATTTTACAAGAAGATGAGGGCAGAGAACTGCGAGCTGAAGGGGAATGGCAGAGCTGCAGGTCCACAGGGGCAGCTCTTAGGAATATGAAAGGCATCTAAGCCCTGTGCACTAAAGAGCTGAGTACCCTTCTAAAGGTGTGGGGATATAGCAACAAAATCCATGCAAAAAAATCCCATTTGTCAACTTTTTCATGGAGCTTGCTCAGTTCATGAAAGAGACTGTGTAATATTGCTGCTTACGATGGCAGGACACTGTTCCTGTGTTCCCATGTTCAGTAAGCGTTGCTCTTGATAACAAATCTAGAAGTTGCACCCAGTCAAGCACAAATATAAAACCTGTTGTATTAAAACTGCTAATAACTGCGCTGAGAAAAGTGGATTTTAATGTTGTGATCTAACAGTAAGTCTAAGATCTGGTCATGTTCTCTTCTCTGAAGAGATTTTTAATTTCTAATTAAATTGCATTGTTAATTTAACATACCTGTATTTGGAACCAAAATGCAAATACATATTACCATGTGGAATAGGTTTGGAGTGGGGAGAATTACTCCTTTATCAACTCATCACAGTACTGCTTGGCCATGAATTGTGTTTTTCAAGAGATCGATAGAATTCAAAATACCTGTGTACTGAGGATTACACTACAATAGGAAATGGTTTTTCTTAGGTAGAGGTCATGATTCAAAACTAAATTAGAGCCATCTGTATTTTTGAGTGGGGAGAGAGGAAAAACATACATTTTAACATGCTTGGATTCAGGCTGAAGGTGAAAAAACAAAAAAGTAGAATTAAGAAAATATTGTCTCCTAAATGAAGTGACATAAATGAAACCATTACCATAAAACAAAGAAAAAACAATCAAACAAACAAACACACACCCCTGAGCTTTGTGGATAGCTACTTGTGTCTTATTCAAGGAAAAGCTGTGAATGCTGTTTCAGTTCTTGAAATACCTGCTTCACTTCTCTCCTGTGACCTGTCACTTGGCATGAGTAATGAGCACTTTCCGCTAGCTCTGCATTTCTAATCAGAGGGCTATGAGTGGGTAAAGAATAAAGGGTCAGCAAATGACAGAGGATCTTACCATAGACAGTTAGAGAAATCCAAGGAAATTCCATTGATTACAGTAACATTTGTGCTTACAAAGTACTTTCTTCTTGCACATCTTTTGCTGTATTCATTTATTCAGTGACACCACTAATGCAATCTTTAAAGCATAACGTTGGACTAAAGATAAATGTCTTTATTTTTTAAAGCTAAGTAGATATGAAATAAAGATTCCAGAAATTTGCGAACTTCTTGAAAATTTATTTGAAAATTAGAAACTGAGTAAAAAATATCAGTCATCTCAACATGAAAGTTACTGTCCAGGATTTTTTGAGTGAAATAATGAATAAACAATTTATAATAAGCATCACACACTGCTGTGACAGAAGTGATCATTACTCTAATTTACAACTTTGCTGAGATGTTTTCTGTTCTTAAATATTTACATTACTTTATATGACTTGGTAAAATAGATTGTTTCAAGTTTAAGTTGGTTTAAGCTGAAAGTGTTCATTATTGGTAGCTTAGACCTGACATTTTCAGCTTATAGGAAACCATGAAACCACCATTCTTTAGCTGCAGATAATGTTATACTGAGTACTTTGCAACTCAGCAGGTCTATACCAAATGTTTCAAAAGGGATTTAGCTGAACAGATAGTTCAGATTTGTATCTGAACATGACATGTTGCAACAACTAGTTATAAAACACTTCCAAAAATGTTGTTTATGGATAGCAAGTATAACTTTATTTTTTAACAATATTTTAATGTAGGTTAGTTACAGTCACCATATATATCACTTGCATAGAGACCTCCAACACATATGTGCATATATACACAAAATAACTGACTTAAAATTTTTTTCCTGCTATTGAATTTATATTGCTATTCAGTGCTGTTTTGGTGTTTAATAAACTGGTCCAAAACAGGTTTAATTTTCATTGCATCATTTTCTAAAGCCTGAATTGAGTATTGTACTGTGAATTTATTATTTTAACTGTGCAATATGCACATTTTTCATCTTCATGCAAGACATTTGCTTAATTTACTAACACTGACAGTGGTGAAAGAACTTCAAATAGACAAAGTGTCTGAGCAGAGTGAAAGGCCCTGCTCACGTAGATATCTTCAAAATGATATATCCACTCAGTGGAGAGAGATTAAGATAATTGCTTCAAACAATGTGAGCTTTCATAAAGGGCTTTTCTTCCCACTGCGACGTGAAGCTTTGAAGAGGATTTCCACAGAGATATGAAGCTTTTTCTTATGAAAGGAGTTGCTCAGACTTCAAACATTTTTCACATTAATGGGAAAAAAAATAATTGCAGAAATGATAAGGTTGCTCCAAAGGCAAAATTCAAGACTGGAATATATACATCAGACAAAAATCAGGAGAAACAAAATGTTCACCTCATCAGATTGTAGAAATGTCTTTGTTATGAGTATATCTTCAGTAGAAATACAACATCTGTTAGCAGAGCTTACTGTAGACTTTACAGTATTACAGATTTTCCTCCAGGTAACATATAACGTAATTTCCAAGCTCTGTAGGGAAAAAACATCAAATATTAGTTGTGTCTTGAGTAGGCTAGATGCTACCTACTGAAGCTGGTTTTACTTAGTAACTAAGGTAGGTTCCTCCAGTTGTGAGAAATGTTATACAATTTTCCAGATAAAACTACACTGATGAGTTTAAACTGACTCCAGCCTACTTAGAAATAATAGGTATAACAGACAGAGGCCAAAGCTCTCCTTGAGTTTTTTCTCATGCTCCTCGCTGCCAGAAGAGTAAGGACTGGTTCCTGGCACAGCCTGTCTTCTCTTGACCTGCTGCCCTTCAGATACAGTGAAGGCTAATGCAGAAGAACTAGGACCCGTCACTGCTGAAAGAACAACTAAGAAATCTGCTTCCTGCCATTCAAAAAATAATAATCATTTAAATGTCTGGCCACTGTCTTCCATTCCTGTCAGGGAGCCGTGAGGGCCAGCTGCTCCCTAGGGATGGGAAGCCAAGACCTATGGTGACCCAGCACAGGCTGTGCCCTCTTTCAAATTTTGGGTAAACTTCCTGCAGCAACCTGTTGAAAGCATACATCTGTCTGTCCCTGCCCAGCTTCTCTTTTATTTCTGATTGACCTCAAGGTAGTTTTGGTAGTCACCTTCAGCTGTGCCCTACAGAGCTCTCTCTCTGGTCAACATGGGTGATTCTTGTGTTCTATAAACCTTCTCTATCTGGTATAAAATGTTTAAGGCAATACAAAGTCTGTCTCCATGTTTCACTTATGCTTTTTTCCTGTGACTGTTTTGAGTATTTCCTCACATGGAACAATGAGGGTTGAGGAAATGATAGTTGAGTTTAAAGACAATTTGAAAACCTTTTAGTTAGAAATAAATACTCAAAACTTACAGGTTACTTTGTGAAAAAAAATCCCTTCATTTAGGAGATGATTCTGGCCTAGAACAGGGGTTTTTTTGTTGTTGGGCTTTTGTTGCTTTTTTTATAGACAAGAATACTTTGTATTTTTTATATAATGTAAAAATTGAGTCAGAAAAAAGTTTGAGATCTGAAGTGGGAAATGTTCTGTCCCAGTTCATGCTGAAACTCAAAAAGAGCTTTTGGTGTCAAACTTCTGAATCTGTCAGGCTTAGAAGCATGGACATAATGCTCTTTTTCCCAATTAGGTCTACAAACACATGGCATTTCTAAAATGCCATGTGTATGTTAGAGACATAATAATGTGATACAATCATTACTAATACTTTAAAAACAAGGACTCTTAGACTTAGAGTAATGGAAAGTTATTTTTAGAGAAAGACAGAACTGAGACAACTGGATTCACATTGATGTCTTCCATCTGTAACATCAGAAGTGCTCAATTTTTTGAGTATGGCTCACCTCAATAGCATCTGATTTGACAAAACAGTTCACCTACTGGTGAACTGATGCCATACTGGGCACTTCAAAGGAGCATTTGGAGTAGACAATATGAGTGTTTAGGTAAGCATATGTCTTACAGATATAACAGAAGATAAAAAAGATGGAATGATGGTAAAATCAAATATGAATAGTACTTGTCCAAAACAAGATTTTCCTTTAGGTGGGAAGTTCCAATATTTCAAAATCTTTGTTCCAAATTATCCAAGAATTTTTAATAGATTTTGGTGGATTTTTTTCTGTTTTAAATATGCATTATGTAAAAAAAAAGAAAAAAGCATATACCTGAAAATGTTGATACCATTTTCAATTATTAAAGTCAAACAAATGCTTGGTGAAGTAAAAGAAGATACATTTTTACTTTCCATGTTGAACATGTGTTGTTATTTCTAAAAAACATGTTTTGTTTTTGACAAAGCTGCTTTCATAATTGACATGTTTTGCTGAAAAAAATTCAGCATGCCCTACTGAGGGATTTTGAGTTGCAAGGAAAAGTATTATAGAATGTAAAAAAATACTAAGAAAGAAGCAAAGGGAAAAGTTGAAACTTCATACAGGATGAGTATGAGATGTGAGAAAGAAAAAATTATATGCGAACTAGATTTATTGGCACGGCCAGAAAAAGTTTGTTCAGTTTGAAACTCAAGAGACTGACATGTTCAGCTGGCCATTGTGTTGCTGAAAACTGAAAACTGAAATTGTATAGCTCAAATACTCCTTTCAGATACAAAAGTAAACTTTGATAAGCCTGTGTATAAAATATATATTTCTTTCTATACTTATTTACATATATAAATATAGACTCATGTATGTCTTTATGTGATATATACACATTAAATCTGATTAAATTACTATAAGAGCTGTGAACAACGTTTGTGATGGATAAAGCTGACAACTCAGACAACCCACAGAACTGTGGCTACTCTGTATACATTTTTTAAAAATATCCATGATGGAATAGCGGACTCAGTAAAGCCGAAGTCATTGTTTTGTTCTGGAGAAAGAATTTGTAGATTCCAGTCTTGTGATGTATTGCAAATGGCAAAAATAATTATATTCATAGTACACTGAATATTTAAATAAATTTTCACTTTGTTGTAAAATTGGAAGTTCATCTTTACGTTAAAAATCCAGATAAATTACATGAATTGGCTTGACTGAAAACATTGCCACCACATAGATGGTTGTTTGAAACCATGTCAGCTAGTTATGAAGGGCCACACGCCAAGTGACAATGACTGCATTCTGGCTACATCCTCTCCGGTTGCCCTTTGCCAGAGCTAGTGTGGGACTGAGCAGCTGCCTAGATGGGCTGTACAATGGCCAACAGTCTTCCCAAGCCAGATGCCTTTTTAGCTAGTAGGGTGTCATGTTTCCTTCTCCTTTGGTACTTTGGAGCAAACCAAGATGCCAGAGTAGTTCCGAGATTGTAACTCAATTGTTTTAACCTTTCCTCGCGTAATATAACAAACAACTTCTTTTTATTATTACAGTGTTGCTTGTCCCTCTTTCCTTCCTCAACCTTACTGAAAGGCTATCATGAGTTTGCGTGCCAAGGAAGACAAGCACAAATGGGCTAAGAAGGATAAAAATCAAGTCTGAAACGCTCAAAACCCTGTTGCTAGTAGTTTTAAGCAGAAGACTAAAGTTATGGGAAGCTGTCTGAAAAACTGAGGGATGAAAAGATTGCAGTTCAAGACCTTGGCTTTGTTTCAAGATGTGAGCTGTCGAGCCATTTCTTCTAAAAAAGGAGCTCTGTCATGTTAGGAAGATTATTATTAATAATAATAATAATAGTAATGATAATAATGATATTCCATTATAAGGAGGTTTAGGAATCTTTATAGAGACAGCTCTACTGCTGTAAGCAGTGGAGGTAGAGACTAGGCCTGGAAATCAATATAGACTTCCAAATCATTTCAGTAGATGAGGCAGGCTGGAAAGAGACTTGATATTATCAAATAGTCAAACTGTTCCACATGTTCTGGTTGTCTTCACGAACACTGCATATTAGTAACAAACATCATTAAAGTATCTAAGGAAAGTTGTGCACTACAGCTTCATAGTGAAGAAAAATGTTAAATGGGTTTTTATTGACTTGTTCTTACAGTATGTCACTAATCTGACTTTTTCCATGTCAAATGGAAATACATAGGAACAGCAATATGACTATTGCTTTAAAAATAAATAGAGTAGTATTATACTGTACTCTAGTAAGTTTCCAGAATAACATATGAGAGTGTCTTTGTGTGATTCAATTAACTTATGCTCTTGGCTTCAATAGATTATTTGTTCCACCTGCATTTTAATACCAGAAAAAGTTGAGCTATTGATTTTGTTTATTCTTTCAACCCTCACAGTAGGTTGCCTTATGTACAGTGAAAATTGCTGACAGTTCCAAAAGAAAATCACCAATTGGCAGACATATAGGATTTCACAGATAGCTGGTTAGGTTGTTTCTATAATGGAATATTTACAGAGTTGTGCCAAGAAATTAATGACAAATGGAGCTCAAAATCCCTACAGGATATGCTTCTTTGCTTCACTGTAGCTATTAGAATATCTTATTACTATTTTACCTCTTTGATGCACTGGCTTATTTGTCACAACAGTTTAGTCAAATTGCTTTGTTTATGTCCAAAGCCTTTAAAAACACAAAGTTGAAATACCAAACAAGAACGTCGAATGATTCCTATTTTACATCAGTATCACTGCATTCTGAGAATCATTCCATTAAAAATAATTGGGAGGTATGAATGCTTTTTGGATTAAAGATGCATAGAATAGTAGAATTTGTTTCTTTTGAACACCTTTGCAGCTAGTTCTAGATAGGTAATGCTGACACAGGAACTCTTAGCTTGTTGTTCAGTTGCTAAAACATTTCTACTACCCCAAACCAGAAGTTTGATATCTAGCACTGAGACAAAATCATTTTTCATGAATCAGAAAGAAAAAATGCTTCTGAATACCAAGATATTAAAAATTACAATTAATAATAAGATGCATATTACACAGAATTACAGAATCACAGGGGTTGGAAGGGACCTCTGGAGATCATCTAGTCCAACCTGCCTGCCAGAGCAGGGACACCTAGAGCAGGTTGCACAGGATGGCGTCCAGGCAGGTTTGGAATGTCTCCAGAGTCGGAGACTCCACCACCTCTCCGGGCAGCGTCTTCCAGTGCTCTGCCACCCTCAAAGGAAAGAAGTTCTTCCTCATGTTTAGATGGAACTTCCTACATTCAAGTTTGTGCCCATTACCTCTTGTCCTGTCACTGGGTACCACTGAAAAAAGACTGGTGCCATCCTCCCAGCACCAGCACCAATGCAATGATAAGCATTGATGAGATCCCCCCTCAGTCTTCTCTTCTCCAGACTAAAAAGACCCAAGTCCCTCAGCCTTTCCTCATAAGAAAGATGTTCCAGTCCTCTAATCATCTTGGTAGCCCTCTGCTGTATCCTCTCCAGCAGTTCCCTATTCCTTAATTTAAGCAACATAAAATTACAATACATGCATTGACAAATTAATCTTCATATTCATGTCTACAAGGAAGCAAATTAACAAAAAAGGCTAAACTGTAATCACACAGGCAAATTACTGGAAAACTGGAACACTTGATCTTGACATCTCTGTGTCTTGTAACATCTCAACATTGAAATTAACAAAAGTGCATATGATGTAAAACTAGCAGAATGAGTTAATGTCTATCTTTTCTTCTCACATAATGAAGATAATTGTACCTACTCTTCTTCAGTGTTATCACCTGCAATTACTGCATAATCCCAATTAAGTGTTTAATATCATCTCTTAAATAGAGGGAATGGATAAATACTTAAATTTTCAGGAAAATTCTTGAATATACATGGAGGGATACAGTGATAATCCCTTTTCTCTATGTACTCATTATATTCAGTCTAGACAGCCAATTTAAACTTCTGGACATAAGGAAAACCCAGAATAGCAGCCAACATAGTTTTCAGAAGAGCTGTGATAGTATTCAGTGGTAGTTCACTTCAGGCTATGTTAAGCTATATTCCTTACTCACTAAATATGAAAAAACTACTATCAAAAAGTATTGACACTGGTGTATTGAGACCTGGCTGTTATCCTTTGTCTCCGAATGAACCAGAAAAAGAAAGTATGATCTTTGCTATAGGCTGTTTGGCAAGCTTTAATTTTCTCCAAAATTTCCTCCTGCTTGGCTGATCTATAGCATACCTTCTCTTCCGATTGATCTCCTTACAAGTTCATGGAACATTTCAAGTAACTGAAGAGTGTTTGCAGCTGTATTGATCAATAGCTGATCAATTCTCCCCCCTGCTGTTTAATTAAAAGCAACTCATAGATGACTGGCACAGAAGTCCAGAGGGCTCGCTCTCCTTGCAGTGCCTCAGAGGGAGTCTTCCTCAAGGTACAGGAGTGTAGCTGGAGAAGAGAGGGAAAGCATATTACGAAGTTGTGCCCCTCAAATTACAGGTCTGGTTCCAAAGAATGAGATGCAGAATGCACAGAGAAAAGGAGGTGCACCTGACTCTCAAGCTGGGAACAAAAAGAATCCTTGACAGTATTTGCTGATCCCTGGAAGCAGTTTCTAAGTTCCCTAAGGAGGGCTGAATCTCCCTGCGCACTGCTAATCTGCAATAGAGGTACCCTGATGGGATTTGTAGGGCCTCTTAAAATGATCAGGTCCTCTCACCTGTGCATTTGCACTTGTTTCCTTTTAAAAATATGAGGCCAGCATATTTTTATAAAATAATAATGGAAGCTTTGGCAGGGAAGTGAGAGATCAGTTTCCTTTGTAGTCTGAGGGGTCTCACTCACCCCTCCAGAGTGAGTACCCAAATTGTGAATTAAGATAACAGGTAGTCTAAAGTGCAGGAGAGAAGATAAGGCATCTCTTGTTGAAGTTGTGTGGTTGTCCTCTGTGTTGAATCTAGGAATAGTCCTACAGAAGAAAAAATACTTTACAAATTCTAGAAGCAGAGACTAGATCCCTCCTGGGTACTGTTTCACAGCTTCAGGCAAAATGATAACTATACATACAGTCCCCAGCCCTGTGAGGTGAGAAGTAGGGATTTGAACTCATTCAGGTTGAACCAGGAACTGGCTCTGGGCTCTATTTCCCATACAAGTGCTGTGGCCATGAGGTTTTTCTGCACAGGGTGGGCGGTTGTACCACAGTTAGCCTTCTTCGGTAATCTTGCATTGAAAGGAAACAGTGGGCTCAGGTTAGTTCTCCAAAGGAATGTTTTAAACATCTACTCTGAAGAAAGGATCACTGAGCTTTCCATATCAAATAGCTTAGAGGTCCTTCTGGATCTCTAGCTTAGGCGCCTAAGCTGTAGGGAGAGTTAGGAATTCAGACTTAACTCTAACATTATGCAGGGCAATGCTCATTATTGTTTTTTCTGGCTTATCCTTCTAAAGCCCCTAGTCAAAGTACCACTTTAAACTTTGCATTCCAGTCCAAGGGTCTGGCAAACAAAATGCTGGCAGAGCAGCACTAACTTGTAGGCCCCCACGTCTTTTATTGCATATTGTCTCCACTCTGATGGAATCTTTTAGAGGCAATCCATTGACTATAATGTATTAACATCACACCTTTCTGGTAAGACTTTTTATGTGTTAATTCACAATAAGGTTATGGTATATTAGTTTTGTAATTTTAAAGACAGATTAAACTCCTTGCCCTTAATTAATTACTTTGGATTCTGTAAAGAATTGATAACTTGCTTTTCGTGCAGGTATTTTCTTGAAAAGAAAACATGTTTTTTCCATGGTGTAGAACTGATCTGATGAAGAAGGATCAGTCCTGTATAAAACCAGGACTGTTTAACAGTCCTTAAGATGCACCACAAGAGCAACAGCATCTAAATCAAGCTATAGGTGACTGAGCACAAGTTAAATGTCCATTACTAATTCTTGCATTTTATAGTTCAGATATTAATAGTGGCAACTATCTTCATTACTATTTTAACATCTTCCTCACAAAAAAACCCCAACATGTTACTAGTCCTGCAAAAAGGGTTCTAGTAGCAAAGATTTTGCTCAGTTTCTCTCCCTTCCCTGCACTCTCTCTGGTATAGAGGGAAGACAGTTGTGAGGGTCATTCTGGGCAGAGAAGCATTTTCAAATAGGAAGTCTTGCACATCACTGAAAGTTCATAAACACAACTGTCTGTTGAAACAGTGCAAAAGTTGAAGAACAGTTAAAAAGAATGAGCTATTTTCAAGTGAATAGCTTACTCCTAATATGAATTTGAACTTTTGAAATATTGTGCAATAACTCTTTGACAAAATTCCTCTTTTGTTACCCACATAAAACACAAGTAATTGATGATTAAGCATTTCTGACAGATAAAGCACAGATTTTACACATACTACTACTGAAGTTCATAGGGAAAAGGTCAGAATTGAGATCCGAGAGTTGGGAAGTTCTTCAGGTTTTCAGCTGGCATTTTATATTAGACAGTTCAACAGTAAAAGCAAGAATCCTTGATAAAGAATATTGTATAGCTTTACAAATGTTGGCACCTTATCTGGAAACATACTCTCATTGACTTAGATGTATTTAATCAAAGATAAGGTGCTTCCTTAAATAAGATGACCAGATTGTAAAGTGCTTGTGGACTTAACTACGACTATTTGCCTACAGAAAATTACATTTCATGCTAAGGCATCACATCCTTAGTAGAACACTGATACTCAGTACTTCAATACCATACTAATTTTAAGTTATTATCAATATAACTAACTAATCGTTTGATTAATTTGACTTGCTGATTCCGTCTAATACTGGTTAAATGTTACAAACCTCATAATTTGAGCTTTTTTAACATAACATAAGGTGTAAAAATTTCTTTTTTCTGCTCCTTAGTTGTGCTAAACTCAAAATATTATGGACAGAAAGAAACCCACGTTATAGTTGGAGCCAAAAATGCATTGTTAGCCTGATTCATGATTTAACACCCTAATCAAAATACATCAAAGGGTCATTGTAGTCATAGTTCAAATTATCTAATTAATACAGAAAAGATTCATCTGTAATAGTTAAAACTATATTCATACGGTGTAGGTAGCAGGGTGTTGTCAATGGGGAGGCTGCAGAGGTGGCCTCTGTGAGGAGGCTGCTTTGTGCCAGTCACAGCCAGTTCCAGTTGGTTCCGATGGAACCACTGCAGGGTAAAGCTGAGCCCCTTAGCCACTGGTGGAGCACCTCTGGGAAAATGTATTTAAGAAAGGGCAAAAATGACAAAAGTTGGAGGGGTGGGGACAGGTGAGGGGGCAGAGTGTGAGGAACAACCCTGCAGACAAAAAGGCCAGAACAGAAGGAGAGAGAGGCAGTGCTTCAGGTGTTGGAACAGAGATTCTCCTGCAGCCCATAGAGAAGACCATGGTGAAGCAGGTTGTCCTCCTGCAGCCCATGGAGAATCCTATACCAGAACAGGTATAACCCTGAAGGAAACTGCAGCCCATGGAGGATCCCACACCAGTGAAAGTGAATATTCCCTGAATGAAATTATAGCCCAAGGAGAATCTATGCTGGAGCAGTTTTGAAAGATTGCAGCCCATGGGAAGGACACATCCTGGAGCAGGGGAAAAGTGTGAGGAGGTAGGAGCAGCAGAGAGGAGCTGTTATGGACTGACCACAACCCCTATTCCCCATCCCCCTGTGCCGCACAGCGGGGAGGATGTAGGAGAGTTGGGAATGAAGGAGTGAAGTTGAGGCTGGGAAGAAGAAGGAGTGAGGTGAACATGTTTTAGGGGTTTTTGGCTCTGATACATTTTAAGCACAGAACTATGTGGAGAGGTCATTTTCAAACCCATCTGATGACCATCATCACCATAGAAAGCTCCTTTATCTATAAGCAGAGCAGCAGCAAAAGAGGCTAATGTGTTTTTCATATTTGTCAGACCAATGATTAGATTAGAAAGAGTGGGTTGCTGTGGTTCTGCACATCTTATGGTGAAGTTCGTCCCACAGCCCAGTCTGTATTCACTCCATTTCTCGTGCCGAGATCGCAAGTTAGAAGACATGATGTTGACTGACAGATGATAGACAACATAGTTCGCTGGAAATCATGTTCATCTTCAGCAGTTAGGGGTCGAACTTTGCTAGAATCTAACACTAAATAAGTTAAATATTTTCAGTGTAGGCAGGTCCTTGGCAGCCCATTCTGAGTGTTGTTGATTTATGTGCATATATCTCAAACACACAAACAGGACCAATTTTCAAGGCCATTATTAAATCCTTTGGTAAACTTCCCACTCACATGTCTTCTCTTTCCCTAACCTCTGACTTCAATGAAGTTCTGGAATGAGTGCAAATAAAGAACAGAAAATGCTTGTGAGTGATGCAAAGTCTGGCTCTGTAAAGCTGAGTTTACAGTATCTTATGATTAACTCTGTTCAGACATCTTATTAACATACCATATATGGATCTTTACAGGAGTGCCTTTTGTTTAATGCAGCTGTTGTAATGTGATTTAAATGTAATGCTCATTCTTGTAATGGACAGCATGGACTATGGGACATTCTTGTCTCCAATGTGAAGAAAAGAGCTTCAAATAAGGAAGAACTAAAACTGTGCTCTAGAAAAGGAAAAAACAATGCAACATTATAGCTGGGAGATGACTGTCAGAAAAGGATCACAGTCCAAATGTGGGGGAATGGACTTTACACTAAAAATTGTATTTTCTGACCTCAGGAACCCTGGACACATGGGGCTGATACAAATGGAAAAAAATGTTCCATTTCTGTTGCTTTCATGTTTTTCCCACAAAAAAGGGTAATGTTGCTCATCTTTTCAACCTGTCTTGCTTCTAAATACTCAAGAAACTTAAACTTTCCTTGGCTTACAGGATAGAGTTCTGGGGTCATGTGCGTAGCCTATTAAACTCACGTAAGGAGGGATTTCAGGCTTGAATACATTTAATAATAAATTCTTCTCTTAGATGCATTTGGACAACTGTTGTTGATTTTAATGCATGTATCAGCAGGTCACATTTGGCCCATGGTCAAGGTTAATTTTAACAGTAACTTTTATTTTCTTACTGTCCTTCTTAAGAGCAGGGCACAGAAAGCTGACTTTATTCCAAGGTAAACATATCTTTTCAATATTAGCCTGTTCTTACTCAGCCCACTCAATTACAAAACTTTGAAACTGTTCAGTGTACAATTTATTGCTTTATTTTTATTAAGGCTAGAATCTTTCATCTTTCAGCTTCTGTATATTTGAGAAACAACCATTTTAAATAATTTGTTTGGTACTTCTTTCAGGTTTCTGTGATAATTTGTGTCAATTTCCATAATTTTCTTATTTTGTTTATACTTATAATAAGCAGATTAGTTTTTTTGAAGACCTACTGCAAATGAGAGATAACATTTAAAACTGCTAAATGCTCTTGAAATAACCAAATTTGACACAAACAAATATATCAGATATACTTACACTTAATAACTTCTTAGTTCTTCAGTTAGTTCTTTTAAGATGTCTTCTTTTTTTTTAAAAAAAAAAGGACGTTTGGCTTTTAAAAATCTTCTGTATCTCAGCAAGCCATTTTAAGTGTTCTCTGAATGTTCATAAATTAATATGTTCTGGTGTTTTATTACCCATATTTCACTTTCAAATACTATGTATAAAATTCCTATATGTATGTTACAGAAACTCATTTTCCATTGCATTTACATGGTAAATAAAGGATAGTATTCCAAAATTTTGGATCCAGTTTTATACACTGGCTATATAATTTTTCTGCCCTTTTTGGTCAGCCTTTTTTTCTTACCTCTGCAGTGATATTTTAAACCAGAAATTCAATGATTTAATAATCATAATGATGCTGGGAAGATTAATTGTTCTATTGAAGATTTATCTCAAGTACTATTTGTGATCATGCAGTTTTCTTGCTTAAATTCTACATATAAAGGCTGAGAGTCATCTAAAGATAGCAAACATTCCTCTATCCCACCCCAATATTAAGACAGACAGCAAGACTTGTCTTTGAAGGTGTTTATCTTTTATGGCTGACTACTCAGGAATGCAGGTACATTTAGGTGCATAATGTTATGGGGATATACCACATTAAGATTTCTTTTCAGTGAACTTTTTTATATTACATCCTGCATCCTTCCTAAACTCTGCTTCTTCCCACAGCTGAAGTCAATTTTTTGAAAGCAGTCTGGTCAGAAGACACCTTATTGCACATAACTATAGAAACAGTAAATTTCTCCTAAAATATGCATAGAGCAATTCAAACAATTTTGTTAGAAGTGTTGAAATAGTCAAAAGCAAATAACGAAAATAAAATAAAATTTTAAAAATATGCAAATGTGCTTAGACTGTGGTTTTCACTGCTAAACTCTAACATGTACACTCAGATTACATGAAAGACAGCAGTTGTGCAATAATACAGAAAGTATTAGAAAGATTGGATTGATTTTTATAAAATTAAGCCAATACTAAATCCTAATTCATAGCATACTAAAATCCTAATTTAATAAGAGCAATCTGACATTTTAAATATCCCATCCCATGCTTGTCCTCTAGCTTCAATTTGCATTTGCAAAACATTCCCCTTCTCCCACCCAAAGGAGTAATTTTTCATTTGATGTTATTACTCTGTGTAATGTATGAGTTATTCGTCCAATAAATTCAATTTACAAGTAAAATATTGATGTTTAAGGAAGTCTCATGAAAAAGACTAGTGTGTTTTGAATTTTGAAAATAAACAACTGCTGCTCTTGTTAAAACAAAAGCTGCACCTCTTAGAAAATGGAAGGTGGAGTTGATTATGAAAAAAATGCTTTTCTCTGGCTCTTTTGGGAGGAAATGTTTGTTTGCTTTTGTCTTCAGTCCCTGCTAATTAATTTCAGCCATCAGTCTGGTTGCTGTCTTGGAATTTGTGATCAATTTACCATCATCCCCTGAAATCTGACATTTCTTCATGATATTGTATCTGTACCATACACTTTTTAAAGATTTAATCTAAAGAAAGTCTTATCATTCCTGGTCATAAAATGTCTATCTAAAGTTTTGGCCATTCTCAATATTTCACAATAAGGTAGTGTAAAAATATAAAAAAAATAAACTTAACTTGTTGAAAGAACCCTTCCTGTTAAATGAACAGATTTGTTGCTAGTAAAACCTGGAAGCTTCCTTTGTTATTAATCATCTTAAAGGCAGTAAGATACATTGTAGGACATATATTAAAGAAGCTAAAGGTATAATTACATTGAATAAGTCACAGTGTATTATAGATACTGTCTCTTTCAACTTTTAAAATATTTAAATTATTTTAAAATGCCATTCTCTGAGGAAGGTAAATGGGAAGGGTCATAAGCTAAGGAAGATAAAAGTGGCTTTACTTGTGGTATGGATTAAGAGGAGTTGATTATGAATCTCTCCAGTTGATTTTGCTAATTTAATTTCTTATTTAAATGTAATTTTTTTTCAACAAGGTTTGCATGAGATTTCATCCCACGTACAGGTAAGATATACTATCGAGCTATTCATTTTATAAATTGCTTGTGTTCTGTTTCCCTCTAGGAGCATATGTACAAACTTTCAAATATATATAAAGTTTAATTTGGTCCGTAATCCTCAGGGAAATTAAAAAAAAATCTTTTAGTAATTTATTGTAAAGTTTTCTTAAATATTTGATCATACTTTCTCTCAAATTGTTGTGGTGTTTTGGTTTTTTTTCACAACAAAGTTTATAGTACTATTTTTGAGGCACATTCCTATCATTAAATTAACTTCTCTTTGGGTTTTTTGTTTTTGTTTTTGTTTTTGTTTTTTTAAACATTTTTGGTGGGCTTTCGATAAAAAACTTTCCTGGTAGCCTAGATATTCTGTGCTGATTTTACATGGGCAAGTGAAGTTTATAAACTCAGTTTTTATGGATAAATAGCTTGGTCATAACGGAGTGTTTCCTTTTCACTTGGATATTAATGCTCAGAAGAACATAGCTTCTGTTTTGGATGTTTTTTCCCTAAATCTAAATGCAAAAGGATGACTAAACTTCACTCTTCTTTCATCCAGAGAAGGATTATTGTCTTGATGAGGAAAAAACAAAAGGAACAATTCAAAGGGAATGCAGTTTGTCACAGAAAATAGAAATTATCTGTTGTCTTTGTGAAATTAGAGAGTGCCCACTTAAGTTGTCCACTAAAAAAGAACAAAAAATGGGGAAAAAAAGAGGTTTTGCTTCATTCAGCTATTAAGTAGACTTCCCTAGCAGGCAATGAGTATTATTTGCTTGAGAGAAATCCTGTCCACAGTTCTTCTGCAAAGATAGCTACATTTTCACTTCTACATCTTTCGTTCAAAGTTTTTTCAGGCAGATGCCAGCCAATGTCAGTGAATTAAACAAATCAACAATGTTGTGCGATATAGAAACTTTTGTATCCCCATTTTATGACTTGAGATCTAAAAGTTTAAAGCCTTAATCCCTAAAATGCCTTCAAAGTCTGGTGTAACAGTTAAATGGGATTTTAGGAAGCCCAAATCCAAAACACAGGTCCTCAACTCTTCCTTCATCTACAGTCTAAATCTGGTGATGCTTAAACTGTGTTACCCTCTCCAATGAATTTACAGCTAAATTAATGAGTGTGAAGATGGTTTAATAAATAACCATGGAATAAAAACACTAAGCAATTTGAGCAAGGATTGGAAACCACATTTCCTTCCTCTCAGGTGAGTACATAGTGAAACATACATAGTACATATAGTGAAACGAGGTCATCCTCTGAAGGTCTTTTTCTCATTTTTTTCAGTCCTATGAACTTGTAGTTCTCCTTTGCAAATTGTACATCTTCAAAAATAGAAATAGACAGTAGTGTCCTACTGCCATGTGGTCAAATAATTCTCCAGGGATATAAGAGAGAACAGAATCAGATTTCCAGCATTGTGCGTGGACTATTCTGAGTTATGGAATAATGTATGGGCTGACATCTCTTCCTAAAACATGTTCAAAAGATGGAATAAGAAGACAAGGGATTCAGAAAACAAAAGGAAAGTTAAAAAGGAAAAGCAGATGGGAAAGGGGATGGGGCAGGAGAGGGGAAGGGAAATGGAAGACTAGGTAGATGTGTCCATATGGCATATGCTAATAAATTAAGAACTGTGTTACATTTAAATGGCTATACTACTTCAAATTCTTCAAATAGACTGGTTATGTCTGTAAAGTATGGCTTTACACAGTACTAAGAAACCCATCATTGTTTCTCTAAAAGTATTATTAAAAATAAGAAGACATCAATTTGTATCCAGACCAATGTTTGTTTGGTTGTATTTTTTATATTTGTATAATACTAGCAAAAAGAACTACTCAAACCCAAATTAAATATATGGCAACTTTCTCCATGAGATGAGAGAAAAACAAATCAAGAAATATGTTCTGAAAAGATCTAGCATGAAAGCAACATTGTGCTGTAGCTATGGTATAGCTTTTATTCTAACCAGCATAAATGGGTAAAAAACCCCATTATTTCTTAAAAAAAATCTGGAAATTTCTTATTTCACAAATGAAAAGAAAATTCTAGTTTTGGATTGCCTGTCCTCTGGCCATCTTCCGAGCATTTACACCTTTTCCAATAAAACTGATGACTCAGTCTGGCTTCAATGCTTCTGATTCTGTTAATGAAATCCAGGCTGGATTTTAAGAAGGAATCAGAAGTAATGAATTAAGAATGATGACGTGCATCTTAGCTCCTTCTGCTTCCACTGAGCAAATCAACACTTTCTCAGAACAGCTTTGAAAGAGTGAAGAGAATTGTTCATGTTTTTTAACAAAATAAACTAACACATTTCCTTCCATATATATTTAACATCTTTTAATCAAACCTGTCCACTTGCTTTTGCAAAGTCAGCACCTCTTCTAAAGTTAGAAAGAAATTGAAAACATTTTTTATGAAATTTGCATTTTCTTTTTCCTTATTCTATTTCAGGTTGTATTTCTTCATTTTTATGGTTGGTTACTGATTTTCCACTATACTGTAAACTTATTTTGAAGGTTGATATTTTTTTTCCTTCAGTGAAAATAAAGTTTTATATACTGTGTTTGTAGAGAGTTATTGGCACTATAAAGGAATGACCCCCACAGCAGTTTATAGTCCTTGGATGAATAATATCTTGTGCTACTTGTTTTGCATGTTCACCATCATCTTGCACGTCAGGTTTTTGAGAAGAAGATATAATGTTCCTTTTAAGAACACAAGATTTATATTGGTCATTATTGATATGAATAACATACTTCAAGTGTTTTTAATTGTGGAAGGAATAAAGGAAATCCATTATTAACATGCTCATTTGAAGACTGATCTTCATATATGGACTTGCACTAGCTTTCCATCTTAATTCCTTATGTATTATAATTTGCCTGCTCTTTTCTCCTTTGTTTCCATTGTTTTTGTTTCCTTGCTTCTCTCACTCTTGCTTGGGCTTCCTCTTTCCACTTCTGCTTTTTTCACAAGTACTATCCTTTTGAGTTCCTTTTGCCTGTTTTTTATCGCCCTTGTTTGCCTATGGAATAGCAGTCATCATAACTGATGAGCATATAGCATAAACAAATGCTGCTTGTTGTTGGCATTGTTTAGAGCATCAGGTTGACACTAAATTCTTAGAATAAACCAATTAATTTTTTTAAAAACAAAAGTACTGGATGAAAAATGTACCTACTCTGGACTATCCATACTTTACAAAATTTGTCCAGTTCCTTTCTTTCTAGCTCTCCTCATCCTCTTTCTCTCTCTCAGCTGATGAAACCTATTATATGCTCAATGCTTCTAAGCCCTTCTAAGTAGCTAATAATGAATAGTCATGAATAGTAAAAATCTCTAGCTCCTGCAAGTACACGTTATTTTGGAGTTCATGGGGTTTATTTGCTTTAATGTCCTACAGCATTGTCTAGAACAATAATAAAATTATATTATAAACAAATACTTTCTGGTTTAATTTTGTTATGTTTTAGAATTTGGATATATTTCTTAGAAGCTTTTGTTTGATACTTTTCCATTCTTTTGAGTTTCATATACAAAATCTGAGATTCAAGTACTAAGAAGTGTATAATAAAAGCTCAGAATTACTTTTTTGATCTGGATCTCCAAGGCCTACCTGAAGCAGAGAGTAGATGCTCAGAATTTATTGGAGTTCATGAAAAATCATGGGTGATAAATTTGCCTGATCACTGAATAGTAAGCACAGTGGTTGCATTCTCTTGGAAATGTTCTACAGACATTGGTTGTATTTTTAAAAATACACAGTAGCTGTTGACTTCAGAAATAATGGCCATTTGTCTTAAGGAATGTTTATTGCCTGTTGTAACAGAGCTCAAATTACATTGCCTTTGCATTCTAAGAAAGTCTGTGATAGATACCTGAAGCACACTTTAAAAAAACTGTGTGCTCTGGCCTTTTTTACAGCTGACTATGCTATCACATTGGTCTCACTGATTGATAGATAATATCCGTGAGTCACTAACCTGATGTATCCATAAGTTTTAAAAAAAATGTGTATTGTTGAGCACAATCATAACTAGAGTCTAATTTTCTTCAGTACTTATTAAGCTCCTGTATTCCAAACATCTGTTTATATTTACCTATTTATAATAATGAAAATATCTTACAAGACCATTTTATCATAGTATATTTTCCATTTCCAGTATCTTTTTCATGTGCACGCTTTTCAGAAACTGTCTCTATGTATATGCTTTAAAGGTGACATACTCATTAGAACAATATTGAGGAAAATGGCATAAAATTGTATGCTGTAGGCATCTCCTTATGTGTATTCAATAACATAAATTGAATTTGGTCTTGCAATGACTTCTCCGGCTCTGAACAACTAATGTTTCCTTATGTTCTACTTGCAACTGCTTTACACCAACTGTTCCTTTTCAAGGAAAGCAATCTCCTATAAAAAAATAAAGCAAGGAAATTTAATTTTCATTTTTTCTTGAAAAGGAATGACAGTTATTGTATTTTCATAGAAATTATTTTAATTTCTGTATACTTTTGAAATATGTAGTGAAAACAGAAGGCATCAAGTTAAGGTTGTCTTTCCTTAAGGTTCAAAAACTCAACCACGTTTTGTCTTTTAGAGAACTAGCTAGCTGTTTCATATCACTAAAAAGAAAAGGGGGACTTATCAACAGAAACAGATGTTTCAGTGTATGTAATTCTATTGCTTCTAAGAAACATTAAGAAAACTACACTTTTTGTGAAGTTGCATTGAGCTAGATACTCTCCAATGTTTCCAATACTTTGGATACAGTCTTCAGTCTTAATTGAGGCATCTCTAACATTTCACACTTTCTTCACATTTAGCTACTGCTCAACTTGAATTTATGTTAATGATGGCCAAATTCAAGGTACTCACTACTAGCTAGTATTGTTATATTTAACAGATTTTTTTGAGATAACCTACCAGCTCAGCTTTTTCAGGATATTAACATATATAGTAGAAATATTTTAATCTAATCACAGTGGAACTTTTGATCCAAAGGCACTTTATCCAGCCTATAATCACATATACAGGAGGACATTAAGTACAGAGTTTTGGTGTAAGGTGAGACAGGTTTGAGTAGTTTTGGTTGTACAGCTTGGTCAACATCTCCAGTGTATTCCTCATCTCAAATCTATCACACATTGTATTAGATCGATCACACATCTACCCATTGACTTTGTATCATGTCCTGAAATAATTAAATATATTTGGGATATATTGGATTCACTCTTTGTGTAGTGAAGTCCTGTGCATGGGTCATGCTCATTTCCCAGGATTGTGGTTGTGCTGTAACTCAGACAGACAGAAACCTGGTAGATCGTAGAATCATAGAATGGTTAGAGTTGGAAGGGACCTTAAAGATCATCTAGTTCCAACACTTCTGCCATGGGCAGAGACACCTAGCACTAGACAAGGTTGCTCAAAGCCCCATCCAACCTGGCCTTGAACATCTCCAGAGATGGGGCATCCATAACTTCTCTGGGAAACGCGTTCCAGTGTCTCACCACCCTCACAGTAAAGAATTTCTTCTGAATATCTAATCTAAATCTACCCTCTTTTAGTTTAAAACCATTACCCCTTGTTCTATCACTACACTCCCTGATAAAGCCTCCCTCTCCACCTTTTCTGTAGGCCCCCTTTAAGTACTGAAAGACTGCTAGGTCTCCCTCACCACCCTCATAGTGAAAACTTTCTTCTTTATATCTAACCTAAATTTATCCTCTTTCCATTTAAAGCCATTACCCCTCGTCCTATCACTTCATGCATTTGTAAATAGTCCCTCTCCAGATTTCTTGTAGGCCCCCTTTAGGGACTGGAAGGCCACCATAAGGTGTCCCCAGAGCCTTCTCTTCCCCAGGCAGAACAACCCCAAGTCTCTCAGCCTCTCTTCATAGGAGAGATGTTCCAGTCCTCT
Source organism: Burhinus oedicnemus (assembly GCA_008921705.1). NCBI lineage: Eukaryota > Metazoa > Chordata > Aves > Charadriiformes > Burhinidae > Burhinus > Burhinus oedicnemus. Next base: position 498,004 of record VFFE01007649.1, read on the forward strand.
CATCTGCTTCATGGCCCACCTCTGGACTCACTCCAACAGGTCCATGTCCTTCTTATCTTGGGGGCCCCTGACCTGAATGCAGTACTCCAGGTGGGGTCTCACGAGAGCAGAGTACAGGGGCAGAGTCACCTCCCTCAACCTGCTGGCCACACTTCTTTTGATGCAGCTCAGGATATGGTTGGCTTTCTGGGCTGCAAGTGCGCACTTCCTGATCATGTTGAATTTCTTATCAACCAGCGCCCCCAAGGCCTTCTCCTCAGGGCTGCCCTCAAGCCATTCTCTGCCCAGCCTGTATTTGTGCTTGGGATTGCCCTGACCCACATGCAGGACCTTGCACTTGGCTTTGTTGAACTTCATGAGGTTCTCACAGGCCCACTTCTCAAGCCATTCCAGGTCCCTCTGGATGGCATCCCTTCCCTCCAGCATGTCGACCGCTCTCACACAGTTTGGTGTCATTGGCAAAATTCCTGAGGGTGCACTCAGTCCCAACATCAATGTCGCCAACAGAGGTATTACATTGTACTGGTCTCAGTACCGACCCCTGAAGAACACCACTTGTAACTGCTCGCCACTTGGACATCAAGTTGTTGACTGCAACACTTTGAGTGTGACCATCCAGGCAATTCCTTATCCACCAAGTGGTCCATCCATCAAATACATGTCTCTCCAGTTTAGAAACAAGGATGTCATGCAGGACAATCAGGTCAAGGGAGGTTATCTTCCCCCTCTACTCTGCCCTGGTAAGGCCACACCTGGAGTAGTGTGTCCAGTTCTGGGCACCCCAGTTCAAGAAGGACAGGACACTGCTGGAGAGGGTACAGCAGAGGGCTACCAAGATGATTAGGGGCCTGGAACATCTTTCTTATGAGGAAAGGCTGAGAGACTTGGGTCTTTTCAGTCTGGAGAAGAGAAGGCTCAGAGGGGATCTCATCAATGCTTATCAATACTTAAAGGGAGGGTGCCAGGAGGGTGGCACCAGTCTTTTTTCAGTGGTGCCCAGTGATAGGACAAGAGGTAATGGGCACAAACTTGAACACAGGAAGTTCCATCTAAACATGAGGAGGAACTTCTTTCCTTTGAGGGTGGCAGAGCAATGGAAGAGGCTGCCCAGAGAGGTGGTGGAGTTTCTGACTCTGGAGACATTCCAAACCCACCTGGATGCCATCCTGTGCAACCTGCTGTAGGTGTCCCTGCTCTGGCAGGGGGGTTGGACTAGATGATCTCCAGAGGTCCCTTCCAACCCCTGTGATTCTGTGATCCTGTTATAGTGTCAAATGCTTTGCACAAGTCCAGGTAGATAATGTCAGTTGCTCTTCCCTTATCCACCAATGCTGTAAAGCCATCCTAGAAGGCCACCAAATTTGTCAGACTTGATTTGCCTTTACTAAAGCCACGTTGGCTGTCACCAATCACCTCTTTATTTTCCATGTGCTTTAGCAGAGTTTCCAGGAGGATCTGCTCCATGATCTTGCCAGGCACAGAGGTGAGACTGACTGGTCCGTAGTTCCCCGGGTCTTACTTTTTTCCCTTTTTAAAAACAATGGTTATATTTCCCCTTTTCCAGTGAGCCAGAACTTCACTGGACTGCCACGACTTCTCAAATATGTTGGATAGTGGCTCGGCAACTTCATCTGCCAGTTCCCTTTGGACCCACGGGTCACTGCTAAAAAAGGCCGCCCTGTGACTAGTATTTTGCATAAGGGCAAGACGAAAGGATATCATGCTATCTTTCTCTCTTCTCCCTCACCATCCTCCACCAATATTTGTGGTGCATAGTAATTTTGAAAGAGGTAGTAAAAAAACTTTGTTCAGGCTTTTTCTGAAAATCACAGTCACCACTTCGACACGCTTAACTGCCTGTTCGTCCCTCCAGTGGAGTGGTGTAAGACAGCTTTCGCCTGGTATAAACCTGAAAAATCCTGCTATAGTAAATATTCAAAACCATAGGTTCCAAGCTATTCTTTCAACTGCTCATAAAAGCTTCATTTTACTCTTTTGTGCCTTGCCTGTGATTCTTCTTCTGGAAGCAAAATAAAGTGTCAGTCAGCAATTGTTTATGCACCCTGAGATGACCTCTCCTCTCAGAAAGCTTCGAATATGGAGAGGAAATTCTGTCTTCTAGAATATGACTCTGTGCTTCTACTTTAAACTCCAAAGAGCGAGTAGTGATAATAACTCATTTTGGGATTGTGTCTTCTCTATAATTAAGGAAACATGCCTATTTGTCATTATAACTAACTATGCCATAAATATTAATCCTTGGGAAAGGGAGAACACAGGGACTCCAAAAAACTTCTCTATGATCTCATAGCAATTAAAAAAAAGATGCCAGAGCAGAACTGGTATTTTGGCTTACAGGTCACTGGCACTGTTGCACCTCAGCCTAGAGAAGTCCTATTACCTAGGTCCCTTGTTGCCACATCAAATCTGAAAACAAGTCCTGAGTGTTGCAGTGGACAATGGAAGTCAGGTTAAGAATACATTTAACTTGAATTAGATGACAACATGCCTAATTGCAGCAACACCTAGGTTCAAAAAGCTGCAGAATATGTTGAATAGGCACAATCCAGTATAAACCTGTTCCAGAAACACCAGTTTATTGCAGATCACTCAAAGGCATATCTTGGTGAAGATTATTTCCATTCTGAATGTTAACCTTTACTCCCTGGCCATATAACCTAGGTGTGTTTCAGGAAACTGCACCTTTTCTGGATAAATACAAAATGCTTCTTAGAAATCCTAATTGCTTTTAATAGGCTGTTACAGGAATGCTTTCTCCAAGTAAGTAAATAGTTAATAGATGAGGCTGCAATCTAATCAGTTAGATGATGATATCAAGACCCTAACTCTATTTAACCTGTACAAATTTAGACCAGGACTCTGCTTTTCAATATAGAAAAAAGTCTATTACCTGTTACCTAGAGAAGCACATGGATGTATTTTCTAAGAATGTAAGATGTCCACTGTAGGTTATACCAAAGCCCCAGCTGAGCACCCCCTCTGTCAGTGCAAATGCCCTGGGAAAAAAATACAAATCAGTGCAAGTATGTAGTGATACTCCCTGAATGTAATCCCAATAACCAGTGACCTGAAACCCAGGGGCTCCTGATGACAAAAGTAGGATATTCCATAGTGTACATAAAAGGCCATGGATCCTCTTCTGTGAACCACCAAACCCCTTTTTCAGTCCTTTAGCACTGGAAAAGTTTTGTGGTGAGGAGTTCCACAAGTCCTCTATGCATAGCGTATGGGCACGTTTTCTTCAGTTTCTTTTGTGTCTGCTAGTTTATTTGATGCCCTCTTGCCCTTGGACTAGAAAAAGCAGTGAGAAATATTTCCTTCCCCCTTCTCTGCATCAGTTTTGTTATCAGAGAACCAGCCAGTCAGAGCATGAAATTAAACAAGCCATTAAACCCTAAACCCTTCAAACTTCAATAATACTTTAAGTTAGCTGCAACTTACATCAGATTTGGATAATTTTGTTTGGACTTACATAATTTGTTTTCAGTCTCATCTAACGTAACAATTGTATATAGTCTAGCTAAATTTCCAAGCCCAGCTCAAGAACTGAAAATATTACTTTAAGATGGAAGTTTGAAAGTGGACTGCAATATTTCTAGCACACAGCAAAAAAAATTGAGAAGAAACCTTGTTTTTACTTTATAAATACATCTGACAAGTTTTCTAATACTGCTCTCAAAGGTTGACATTTGAGTCAAATGGAGAAACCTAGAAAACATTTATACAAAAAGTGAAAATAATAAAAGACAGACATGAGTTGATTAGAACAAAAACAGTTTAAGCCACCCTTAACTACCTAACCTTTTAACCAGTGCTTTTTTAATGATGATTTGGGAAAAATATACTTAAGTAGATGGTGTCATTAACTGAAGATGTAAATCTTCATAAAACTGCTAATGAAGCCTGACATTTTCCTACAAGGTTAAAACAATGTTATGTTGCTGGTTGTCCACTTCTGTGAAGAAAAATACATTTAAGAAGAATTTGCTGAACCCTGGAAGCCACTTAATTGAGATTGCCCAGAGAATGACTTACCATTTTGATTATCAAGCTCTTCAGGTCCGCAGTCATGTAACAGCAGCAGCAACTTTCTGTCTAGACCAATGGAGCTTTAAAAACTCCGTAGTTACTATTTGGGTGCTTTTTGCTCCCTGTCAACCCCTGCAGTGCTTTGCAGCTTTGCAAGAATTTACTCAGAACACTTGTGAGCATCACATTTTGGAAGCGTTTAGGAAGTACCGCAGCAAGATGCTTAGTTTGCAGGAACTCTAAAGCGGATAATGAGAAAGCTTTTTTGGTGTTTGGTGGGAAAGATGGCATTTTGACCAGTACATAAGGGGCATTTCCCACACAGTTAGGACTGATATTACATCTTGACTTCCACTGGCAATTAAGCTCCTTTTGTAGTAAAAGGCTTATTTAAGGCCAGATGACTGCATGTTTTTGTTTCTAGGTAATGACAGGTAACACTATGTAAGGTGAGAGGGCAAGATCTCTTTCCCTTATTGTAACATCCCATACCTTGCTTTGGATTCGAGTCAGAAGGCACAAAGCACACCTGACCATGACTCCACCTAATACCCTCCCTTGATTTTACCTTTATTTGTGAACTATACATTAGAGGTTATCTAAAGTTTACTTTTTATTTTCCTGTGTTTTCTGCACAGTTTTCTGGACCTTTAATGCAATACTCATCTAGTTAATGTATTTCAAAGGTATCACTCTGTGTCACTCTCTACGACATTTCTTTTTCCTGTGGTTGCATTTCTTTATATTAGTGACTAAAATAGGACATTCTGATAAAGCAACACTGACTGGATTTTTTTTTTTTCTGAGTTTAAATACTGTAATTTGTTGGCAATTTATGTGCAATAAGTGATCAATAAAAAAGGCAATTCATTAGAAGATACCTCAACAACAGCTTGAAATGTTATTTAAATTCTCATTTGCTAACAGTGGTTTACAAGGTGCAGCAATTTTGTCTTGGCAGCAATTTAATTCTCTAGAATACTAAGCTTTCAAAAAATCCTTATGTACCTAGGAAATAAAAAATATTTAATCTAAAATCTGAATTACTAGTACAAATTATTAAAAATGGATGCAAATCACAATTCCATGTAATGTTACAGTCGGGCAGTTTCTATGTTACTCGATCTTCTGACTCATTAGCCTCAGACTAATATTAAGAAAAAGATCTAAGTCCATTTAATCGATGATGTAAAGAACAATACTTCTCTCTGTCTTTATTGCTTTTCCTGTCTTTAGAATGTCTTCTATTTTGAGCATCATCTGAAATGTTACGTGGTTTATTACTATTTTTCCCTTTGTGGAAATTATTAATCTCTTATGTTCACTTTAAGTTTTGCAGAACTTTTTGTTTATCAGCCTGGAAAACATCACTTTCAATGAATAGTTGTCTAGTTTATTTTGGCAGGAGTTTACCTATTTTCTAGCAAATCTAATATCCACCGTGTGAAACAAGTCTGACCACAGAATTTGTACATGTCATTGTATCCTCCTCAGTTGATGACTGTAGCTCATTTCGTTTCTCTCTAGATGTAATACGTCTTCCCATTTGTAACTGACTTGACATGGTTCTCTAATTTTATCTGTTCCACATTATTTGTTGTTATAAATGCTCATTTCTTCTTCTGGTATCAGTGTGTAATTGGGTTCATTGTCTCTTTGCTGGCACTTGCTGAAAAACACTTTGGTATTCTAATTCCATTATCTTTTATATTCAAGCTATTCAAACTGTCTTCTCAGTAATGCTGTGGAAAGAAATGTGCCACTGTCTTTGCACTGCCCACGTGCTGTCTGCTCTTTCTTGAGAGTCTCTTCTTGGTTCCTCTTCTGGAGTCTGTCTTTCAAGGGCTGAGATTTTTGTAGAGAGCTGCACTACAACAGTAGATCAACAAATAGGACAGTACTTTTTTTTCCCCAAAATATCTTGAACAGTTTGATTCACTTATTCTTTCGCTGCCAGCCAGTGTCTAGAATGGCAGAGGGCATTATTCCTCCTGTATCATTCCTCCTGCATCATTCCTCCTGTCTTCACCATGTCAATAATTAGGTGGTTAAAACATAAAATATAAAAGGAACCTGGATCTCATTATCACCCGTTTTCCGGTCTTCACTTTTCCTTGAAGGTATATGCCTAATTGCTGAGCTGGAACCAAACCTCTTTGAAAGTTTCCGGTGTGAATGTTTTAAGTTTCTCTCACTAGATCTTAGTGTTCAAAATGTGTTCTTAGAAACATAGGTGACCTGCTGACAAACTTGTTTTTGGAGTTTTTTCAGCCTGTTTATCTTGTGGGTACTGTTGATTTAATGTAATATTAAGCTTTAGAATTCAGTTTTGGGGTCCTATCACTACTGCCATTTTGAGCTACAGAATTTAAACAATACAGCAACAGGCAAGTAGACTGTCCCTATGCTTGACATTTGAGAACATTTGTCTGGCATTTGTGTGGCACTTCATCAATGTTTTGGTTTTTTTAGTAGGGGTCATAAGGGAAAAATAGGGAAAGGGTATTTGTTTATTTTTGTTGTTGTTGAAAAATACCTTTAACACACTTGGGTGACTGGTCTGGTATGCTACGGAATTTTATAGGAAACTTTGTTACTCATGATATATGTTCCATATTTTGATTGATACCACAATTTTGATTAACTTCAGTTTCTATGATTCTGATTCCCAGAATCCCATGGGAAGGTAAAAGAAGAATGAAATAGAAGCACTGAGATGACTCTTTAAACTTCAAGGCTTTTTTTCATATCACCTGGAAAATTCTACCACTGGCTGAGTTTGATCCTTAGCATTGGCAAAAATTAAGCTATTTAGTTTTACCTGATAGCATATCAAGTATGCATCTAGCTTTCAACTCCTCTTCATTCTTATATGTACAACCCTCTTCCTGCATGACTATCATATACTACAAAATGTGTGCATGACATCTTGGCTTTTTCTGATATGGTGGTCATTCATGTCTCTCTTGCATCCTCTTCCACGTACAACTGGTAGCGTTGGATAATGATGGTTTGGTGTGCTCTCGTGACTTTCTTCTCTCAAGAAATTAATGAGTTCCTTTTCCAGCATTTTCCAGAAACCTAGATACATAATATAACAAAGCATAAAAACAAGGTTTCATCTCAAATGATCTTTATTTTTCTCTAATAATTTGTTGTGATAGAAGGCTTTTAAAATTGTCTCAAATCTAGTAATGAATACTGGATGGTGTAATTACACAGAAATAGCATTTAATTATGCTTTTTTTCTTTGCACAGTATGACCTATTAGCTACAGTTATTGAGGCTCATTAAACTGCAATAGACAATAACATTCACACAGTGTGTCTTGGTCATGCCAGAAACCTTTTGTAACATTCTGTACTGCTTGGCCTTACTTTATTATGTTTGAGTGACTGCAATGAAATATGAACTCTGTTTTAGCTAAAATTAAAAATTCAAAACTAATTAATTTTTGAAATAAATCTTACTTCATCATTGTAGCATTGTTCCGGAATGCTAGCACTTTATGCTCCTTCAACTTTCTAAGGTATTGAACTAAAAGGAATAATTGTTTATTAATGGAAAAGCATACGGAATCTTAAACACATTTAGCTAATTCTACTCATAAGCCATAAACTACCCTTTACCCCAAATTAACACAATCCTTGAAAAATGCATGGGATAGCAAACAGTTAAAGATATCTGAAAATATGAATACGTAAATGAAGGACTGTCCATTCAGAGTGACAGGTATCAAATTTGGAAAATGAAAAGGATTTTCGCAAAGAGGAAACAACCACATGAAGTAGAAGAATGAGTAGTGAACCTTCTTGTATTGGTAAATAAGAATTCATTCACTCATATCACTTAAAGTCCTGAAGGACTGATAAAAAATAAAAAACCTTCCAGTGAACTGAGGACCTGAAATATAATAAATGGCAAAACTATAGAAAGTCAATGCCAATGAAGTGTTATGAGTAATACTCTTCACTGTCTGCCTGAGAGAATCTGATTTGATTTCTGGATTTGTTCTTTTTCCTTATCAGGTCACCAAGTAACTGCAGGATTCTTGCCAACATCCCCTTTTGCTAAAATAAGCCGATGTCTTTGGATGTTGTCCAGCCTTTGCTGAAAGCATAATGATTGCTTTATTTTTCCATACAGTTAGTGCCCCTTCAGTATTTAACCCATACTTGGTAAAATACAACTGAGTAGCATGAGTGTGAAAAGAGCTACTTAGGAACCAAACTATTCTGCTTCAGTTACTAACAAGAAAGGGTGCTGGAAAAGGAGGTATAATTCCAGGGTGTGAATACTCAATAAAATTCACTCCAGGAAATCACAATTTGACTTTAATGAGAGCAGGAAAAGTCAAGTTTAGCCTTCATAATCATAGAAACAGAATGGTTTGGGTTGGAAGGGACCTTAAAGATTACCTACTTCCCACCATCCTGCCATGGGCAGGGACACCTACCACTAGACCTGATTGCTCAAAGCCTCATCCAACCTGGCCTTGAACATCTCCATTGACAGAGCAGCCACAACTTCTCTGGGCGACCTATTCCAGTGCCTCACCACCCTCATAGTGAAAACTTTCTTTGTTATATCTAATCTAAATTTATCCTCTTTCCATTTAAAGCCATTACCCCTCGTCCTATCACTTCATGCACTTGTAAATAGTCCCTCTCCAGATTTCTTGTAGGCCCCCTTTAGGGACTGGAAGGCCACCATAAGGTGTCCCCAGAGCCTTCTCTTCCCCAGGCAGAACAACCCCAACTCTCTCAGCCTCTCTTCATAGGAGAGATGTTCCAGTCCTCTCATCTGCTTCATGGCCCACCTCTGGACTCACTCCAACAGGTCCATGTCCTTCTTATCTTGGGGGCCCCTGACCTGAATGCAGTACTCCAGGTGGGGTCTCACGAGAGCAGAGTACAGGGGCAGAGTCACCTCCCTCAACCTGCTGGCCACACTTCTTTTGATGCAGCTCAGGATATGGTTGGCTTTCTGGGCTGCAAGTGCACACTGCCTGATCATGTTGAATTTCTTATCAACCAGCGCCCCCAAGGCCTTCTCCTCAGGGCTGCCCTCAAGCCATTCTCTGCCCAGCCTGTATTTGTGCTTGGGATTGCCCTGACCCACATGCAGGACCTTGCACTTGGCTTTGTTGAACTTCATGAGGTTCTCACAGGCCCACTTCTCAAGCCATTCCAGGTCCCTCTGGATGGCATCCCTTCCCTCCAGCATGTCGGCCACTCCACACAGTTTGGTGTCATTGGCAAAATTCCTGAGGGTGCACTGAGTCCCTACATCAATGCCACCGACAAATATGTTAAATAGTACCAGTCCCAGTACCAGCTCATGAGGAACTCCACTCGTCACTGGTTTCCACTTGAACATTGAGCCCTTGACTGCGACACTTTGAGTGTGACCATCAAGACAATTCCTTGTCCACTGAGTGGTCCATTGGTCAAATCCATGTTTAGAGCCAAGGATGTCGTGCAGGACAGTGTCAAATGCTTTGCACGAGTCCAGGTAGATGACATCTGTTGCTCTTCCCTTATCCACCAACACTGTAACGCCATCCTAGAAGGCCACCAAATTTGTCAGACTCGATTTGTCTTTAATGAAGCCATGTTGGCTGTCGCTGATCACCTCCTTATTTTCCATGTGCTTTAGCAGAGTTTCCAGGAGGATCTGCTCCATGATCTTCCCAGGCACAGAGGTGAGATTGAATGGCCTGTAGTTCCTTTTTTCCCTTTTTAAAAATGGGGGTTATGTTTCCCCTTTTCCAGTCAGTGGGAACTTCACTGGACTTCCACGACTTCTCAGATATGTTGGATAGTGGGTTGGCAACTTCATCCACCAGTTCCCTTAGGCTCGTGGATGTACCTCTTCAAGTTCCATGGATTTCTGCGCCTTCAGGTTCCTCAGATGGTCTCGAACCTTATCTTCTCCTACAGTGTGCGATTCCTCATTCTCCCAGGCCCTGCCTTTGCGTTCTGTGGCTTGGGTGGTGTGGCTAGAGCACTTGCCCGTGCAGACTGAGGTAAAAAAGTTATTGAGTACCTCAGTGTTCTCCATATCCCATGTAACCAGGTCTTCTGTTTCTTTCCAGAGAGGGACCACATTTTCGCTAGTCTTCCTTTTATCACTGACGTACCTATAGAAGCTTTTCTTGTTGTCCCTGATGTCCCTGGCCAGATTTAACTCTATCTGGGCTTTAGCTTTCCTAACCTGATTCCTGGCTGCTCGGAAAATTTCTCTGTATTCCTCCCAAGCTACTTGTTCTTGCTTCCACCCTCTGTAGGCTTGCTTATTGTGTTTGAGATTGTGCAGGAGCTCCTTGTTCTTCCATGCAGGCTTCCTGGCATTTTTGCCTGACTTACCCTTTTTTGCGATGCATTGCTCCTGAGCTTGGAGGAGGTGATCCTTGAATATTAACGAGTTTTCTTGGGCCCCTTTTCTCTCCAGGGCTTTACCCCATGGTACTCTGCCAAGCAGATCTCTGAAGAGGCCAAAGTCTGCTCTCCTGAAGTCCAGGGCAGTGAGGTTGCTGTGCACCCTCCTCACTGCCCTAAGGATCTTGAACTCCACCATTTCATGTTCACTGCAGCCAAGGCTGCTCTTGAGCGTAACATTTCCCACCAACCCGTCCTTGTTGGTAAGGACAAGGTCCAGCATAACATCTCTTCTCGTTGTCTCCTCTATCACTTGGAGGAGTTATCATCAATGCCAGGAACCATCAATGTCATCAATCCAGGAACCTCCTGGATTGCTTATGGCCTGCTGTGTTCTCCCTCCAACAGATATCGGGGTGGCCGATGTCCCCCATGAGGACCAGAGTTTGTGAACATGGAGGATGCTCCTATCTGCCTATAGAGGGCCTCAGCCACTTGGTCTTCCTGGTCAGGTGGCCTGTAGTGGACTCCCCCTGTAATATCACCTGTCCCTGCCCTCCCTTTAATCCTGACCCATAAGGTCTTGGTCGGCTTCTCATCCATCCCCAGGCGGAGCTCCATGGACTCCAGCTGGTCTGTGACATAGAGAGTGACACACCCTCCTTGTCTCCCCTGCCTGGCCTTCCTGAAGAGCCTGTATCTTTCCATTCCAACACTCCAGTCATAGGAGCCATCCCACCATGTCTCTGTGATGCCAATAAGTTCATAGCCCTACAGTTGCGCACATGTGTCTAACTCTTGTTTATTCCCCATGTTATGTGCGTTTGTATAGAGGCATTTAAGTTGGGCCCCTGATGAAGCTAACTTACTGGCTGGAGTGGCTGGAATTCCTTTGTGTGGAATTCCAGGTGCTCTCCTGCTGACTTTTCCAGGCTCTGGGCATCTATTACTGTCACTGGCATCAAACTGGAAGGAATGGGATGGTTTGCAGTTCACCTCCTACGACAACTCTAGTTTAAAGCCCTCTTCAAGAGCTTGGCAAGCCTATGACCAAAGATGTTCTTTCATTTCTCTGACAGATGGACCCTATCAGCCCCCAGTAGAACTTATTTCTCAAAGCGCATCCCGTGGTCTAAGTAGCGGAACCCCTGGCTGGGGCACCAGTCCTGTAACCATTTGTTGACTCGATGTTGACTCTTAATAAACATTGAGATACCAGGCTGTGAGGTTGCTATCAGAAAACTGTGTTTGTACCCTACTGTTGAGCTAGCCTGCCAAGCTTCACAAGTTTTTATTTATTGTTAGTACAAAGTAGTTAAAACACAGCTACAAAACAAATAAGAACACACTGTCCTTAGCACCTCATCTCACTCCACCTCTTCCAGGGCCTGATGCTGCAACCCCAGCTCAGACAAACTGCCTTTGTAATTGTGGCTAGCCCCATCCTTTGTGGTGAATGTCAGACAGATGAGGAACAATTATTTCTGTGAATAGAGTGCATAAAGGTTTAAATATCTCATTAAGCAGCAGTTGCTCAAACTGAGCTGAAAAGGCATAGAAATATTTAAATGTGACCATTTAAATATGTGAAACACACTTACATAGAGGTAGAAGAGTCATCTTAGAGAAAATCTTTGCAAGGTCTTGGAGTCTTATCCAGTGGCTTAACCTCCTTAAGGATGAGCCATCTCCTTGGAGTGAAATAAACCAGTGACTACAAATATGCAAGTGTCTGAAGTATTTCACATATACTGTTCCAGTCTTGTTTTACATATGTCAGACTCCTCATATATGTGCAATAAGCAAGGATTAACAAACTAGACTGTAATTCAATTAGATTACCGGTTCAGTTTTTTATCTAATTTCTATTAAAAAAGTGTAAAAAAATGTGTAAATATCTTGGAATCTATTCTTCAGATTAGACAATGGCAGAGTAATGTCTGTCATTTGCCACTTGAATTTTTGTCATTACATACCACAGTATCACTGGTGGTAAAACCAACAGTTAAGTAGGAAATGCCATTTATGCTAATATGAAACAGTGGCTTAGAGTTGCTGCCTCTAGCACTGCAAATAATGTCTGGAGAACTACTCTTCTCCAATGTAGTGCTGAGGATATGAATGTTGAACGAGGATAAGAATTTCCTCCATTTTCACAAATTTACAAGTGCTGAATTCAAATTTATTTTTTATGACTTCATTATGTTCTCCTTGAAAAATAATGGTCTAAAAGAGTAAGATAGCTGTACTTGTTAGTCAATTTTAGGAAAAAGCACTTTAAAAAGCCTAGGAGAATCTCTCATCTGATTATCTTTTCATTTGAAGAGCAACAAACCAAAGTCACTTGTACAAATATTTGGCAGTGATATCCGCTAAGATCATTAGGAGCTTTAAAATCCCAATGAATTCTTGAGGTCTGGCAAGCTGCCAACGTGACTTTCCAAACTCACAAGCCTAATGCAAGTTATGTAAGACAAGATACAGACAGAAGACTAGATAATTCCAATCATTTCACACAATTTACTCATACAGTATTCAACTATACTGTACAAGACAGTTACTATTTGGAATGCACTTAGTATGCTGCAGGTGCTTTAGTGCTAAACCACAACCTTCAAGTAATGACAGATATGATGCAATCTGGGATGCAGCAGCTGCTAATGAGTATTAATACTGCATAGGAAAAGCAATTGTTTTTCTTGGCCTGTCAGGCTGGATTTGATTAGAGAAACGCAGCAGAAATACCCAATTAAACAGTTCTTTCAGAAAAATGGCCTGTGCTCCTTATTCTTTGAGTATTTCCAGTGTGTAACTGGACCTGTATAATTTTCTGTCAGACTTGCCAACTCCAGTTGAGTTTTAGCTTTTGTCTTCCTTTCTTTAAATATTTTTCTTTTGCAGGCTTTTTAACAAACTGAATTAACGTGTCATCGCAACCACTGCTGAGTGAATAACACAGCCACACCACAAGGACCACAGCAGAAGGTCAGGAGACTGCACTAGTACCTATTGCAGGGATCTATGTATTTTCAGTCAAATTAGTCTTGTCTATATAGTGTGTACTTGTCTTTCAGTTTTGTGTATTTTTGTAAGCAGTGGATGAAATGCCTTGTTTTATTTAAGATGTAGCAATGCTGACATATAAATCTCCACTTCTCTCATCAAACCTTCCCTTATACAACTGGATTGCATTTCCTACAAAGTGAGAAACTCTTTTCTAAGGGTTTGAGACATGACTGATCTTAGGAGCCCAGAATCCTAGTCCAGACACAGCAGCTGCTGTCAGGCACATTAAGCAGTCCTTTGCCAGCCCCTGCTTGCCAGCTCACTTGGGAAAAGATTTGAAAGAGCAAGTCCAGAGCAACAATATGTCAGCAATTTCTGTTATCAGGGCTTGTGAGTCTATGAGGAACCTGTCATCTCCTCAGAGGTGTTATACGCATTTAATTCACAGCTCAGTGTCTTGGTTACGGAAAGGTTTCAGAACAGAGACAAAATGGAACTCAGACCCTTCCTCTGTTTCCACATAGGCTACATTTAGCACATTTCTCTTCAAGTGTTAACTAGAGATAAAGACAAGGTGCTGCCATCTGGGCTGTGTGATCCCTCACTGTAATTTGGCCCTCCTTTGAAAATGCTCTTATTAGGGAAAACACTACGAGTCGACAAAGAACACAAATATTCCTCCTTCACCTTGGGATGAACTCCCTCTAGGCTAGAACTGCATTGATTGACAGGCTGGCACTGAACCTGCCTACCTACCATGTAAACCAGAGACATGAGTTTGTAGGAGTGCATGCTTTAAACAAGTTGTACAAATAATTGCCTGTTTTCCTTCCCACCTGTCATCCCGACAATGAATAACTAGTGGGTGCTAGAGTTAGAGGAATGAGCACAAGTGTGAGAGTCTGTCACCTTGTAGTTGCAATGGGGAGCACGTGTATTTGCATTGGGTATCACATATATTTCTCGAAGTATTTAATTTCTTTTGTCAGATTCTGATTTGTTTTTTCCTTAGTATTACCGTCTCATATCTGTCCTACTTTTAACTGTGATAATATTTACTTGCAATAATCTCTATGGAGAAGCATGATTTTTACAAGATAATAGACAGGAGCTGTCAAAATGGAAATAGCTTCCATTTGTGGTAGTTTGAACAAAATCCTCTGCCAGTTAGCGTGGTTATTCCTTTCTGAATCTGAATTTTGTATATGTGTATATAATTTATTTATTTCATACATAATATCTTTATGAAAATCACATGCACTATGGAAACTTTTAGATATATTTTGTTCAGCTTTGATAGCTTTGCTGAGCATGATGGCGTGAAGGATGCTAATTTTAGCAGAGATCAGCTGATGTAGACTGTTTGTTATTCCTGGAGAAATTTGGTCATGTGCCTAAGTCCTTTCAAAGTGCAAAGCATGATAAGTGACAGTAAAAAAAATCTTGTTCCTTGTGAATTTGTGGCAGTAGATCTACTCTTGCTTCAGAGCAGCCTGTGTCTTCCTACTAAATATTTTTCTGATTCCTTTACTAACCGGTCTTCTCTGTCAAGGAAAAAAATCTAAAAAAATTAACAAAGTGTTCATATCTGCATTGTGTAGGTCCCCGCATATTCAATTTATATGGAGCACGACCTTGTTCAAATCACTGCAATGTATATATATATACCATTGTGTATATGGGATGGGCAGAACTAACTGAAGTTTCTCACTTCTTTTGCTTCTCTTGTAATTTAAGAGTGCCAAATAGAACTTAGATTTTTGGACACCAATTGTTCATACTCTTTTCTAGCCAGTATGGTATAAAATTGAATAACGTTCTTTTATGTTTTTCAGTTATCAAAAGGCTGAGTTACCTGTAGGAGGGGAAAGTAGTAACTTAGAATGAATCCCTTAGATAGAAGTGTATCCAAAAGGACCATAAAAATTGGAGACTTGATATCTTGCTGTGAAAAGGTGCCAAGACAATTTTCTCTGAAAACTTTGTACAGTACAAATTCCAAATTCTTGAACTAAAAAAAAAAAAAAAAAAAAAAAGCTGTCCTTCCTTAAACCTTTTAAACACAGCTGTCTGTCATGAAATTCATCTACTGCTAAAATCGGAATCACTTTGAGCCTGAACAGATACCCAGGCTGCTCTTTCTCTCAAATGGTCTCTGTAGAGCCCTTAACTGTAGATCAGTGTTTCTGAATTTTTATACACGCTTTAAAGGAAGCATTGAAAGGAAATGTTCTGTTTCCTAGAGCTAGTCATGGGCTGTTATATTTGGAGGGGTTTTACAAAGTAGTTTTCTTACTGGTTTGTCAGTGTTATTACTTAAAGGACCTGTTTGGCTTAAGTTGATGCACCTCATTCTTTCCCATCTGTCCACACTACCAGACAAGGATAATATCCCCAAATTATTTGTAAATATGAAAAGATCTCCCAGTGCTAGAAAGACTGCAGGAGAGAGGAAGCAGAGCAAATAAATGTCACCAAAAATGAAGGGATTCCTGATAATAAATGAGGGGTGTTAAGAAATAGGAGGGAGTGCTCTTCATATTGTTTAAGCCCATGTTTGAAGGGCTTTCTTGAATCAACGTTCAACCTCATTAGGTACAGAAGTGCAAATTTTGATTTAAAGTGTCATCCTCATTTTGCTTCTGGCTTGATAATTTCAGGCAAGCAACCTGAACAGGGAGAACTGGGCAAAACACTTCTTTTAGATCTTTCAAGAATTCCAAAAGTCCTTATGCTCCCAATACTTAGTTCATATACAATCTCACCAACCTGGTTACCAAAAGATTTATTTTCTCTTCTAGTCCCAAGAAATAAACCCTCATTCTTGTAATTTTCTTGGAATGCTACCATTCCAAAATGTTAATTAAGTAGTACCTTATATCTTTTCTTATTGGTTCGTACAATCGATTTCTCTAAAATATTTATGTAGGAAATCCACAGGGTATGTACTGGCAGCTTCTGAAATCACACATCTGTCTTTAGGCTTCAGTTAGCAGCAGAAAATCACTGAGGAAGTTATATAGAATTAAAAGCAAAAGCCTATGTTAATGGAAATTTAAAATAGGATTCTGGTTCTTGAGTACACACAAGCTAATTCAGATTCATGTTCACTGACAGCACTATGTAAATCTTTACTACGCACTCCCTTACTATTCGTATTAAATTTTAGAAATTAATCTGAATGAAATCATTGTTACAACATCCTGCCTATAATCTCCAGTAGTTGGAGTTTTGTGTGGTTTGGGGTTGTTTTTTTGTTGGGATTTTTTCTCTTGTTTTTGGTTGCAGGGGGTTTCGTTTGTTTTGCTGGTTTTTTTTAATGGTCTAAAATCTAACTGAGTACAGATCATAGAATCATAGAATGACTTAGGTTGGAAGGGACCTTAAAGATCATCTAGTTCCAACACTCCTGCCATGGGCAGGGACACCTACCACGAGACCTGGTTGCTCAAAGCCCCATCCAACCTGGCCTTGAACACTTCCAGGGATGGGGCACCCACAGCTTCCCCGGGCAACCTGTTCCAGTGCCTCACTATTCTCAGAGTAAAAAGATTCTTCCTAATATCTATTCTAAATCTACCTTCTTCCAGTTTGAAGCCACTACCCCTCATCCTATCACTACATGCCTTTGTAAAAAGTCCCTCTCCAGCTTCTTTTAGGCCCCTTTCAGATACAGAAAGGCTGCAATAAGGTCTTCCTGGACCCTTCTCTTTTCCAGGCTAAACAACCCCAACTCTCTCAGCCTGTCCTCATAGCAGAGGTGCTCTAACCCTCTGATCATCTTCGTGGCCCTCCTCTGGACCCGCTCCAACAGCTCCGTGTCCTTCATATGTTGTGGGCTCCAGAGCTGGATGCAGTATTCCAGGTGGGGTCTCAGGAGAGCAGAGTAGAGGGGCAGAATCACCTCCCTTTTTGATGAGGAGAATTAAAACAGAAATCTATGTAACATGGGAACTGCAGTGAAATATTACATTACAAATAGGAAGAAATATGTTAATTATTTACAATTTTATGAGCATGTTGTCTGATTTGTAATGCGATGCTCATACTGATCTCCAGTGAGTTCCGTAGGAGGAATAGTATTTTATTTCCTCACAAGACTCACTATTAGCAGAGAAATATCCTCATAAAGAAACAATACTCGGTGCTTGTTAAGGGAGCAAGAGAAAAGCTGGTGTGTCCTGCTTTATCGTCACAACTGAAATCTTCATAAAAAATTGAATTTGATCATTAAGAGAAATTACCTTTGGGATACGATCAGAGAAGTTCAAAGTATTTAAACCATGCTTTGAATGCAAGCAGAAATTAGTCAGTTGCTGTCTGTTTATATGGGAAGCTTGTTGCTGGCAGTTTTGTTCTGCATGACAAATATAACCACAGATAAATGACCTTGATTTCAGTTTAACATAACTGCTTTTCAGCAAACTAAACTGCAATTAAAGGAAAATAAAATAAAGAAGTGTGGATCACAGCTCTCTGTTGAGTTATAGTGATCGATCTGAATAATCCCTACCACTGCTTCAGTAAGATTTCTGGAAATGCAACACATATATGTGTGCACACACAAAGAAAAAGGCTTATCTACTTGTCAAATTGTTCAAGCCACTAGTTATCAAGGGACCTGACCAAATATGACTAAGAAAGAAACTTCATTAGGTACAACAGACAAACAGATACACAGAGGGATGACTAAGAGGGAAATGGTTTTGTCTGAGATATCAGGAAGTTCTTTAAATTAAAAAAAAATAATAATAAAGTTATTTATTTATTGCAGAAAGAAGGACATAAAGTTTCACTGTGGTGTTCCAAGGCTCAAATTTCCATTCTACCTGAGCTGCACACAGAACTTCAAATCTCTTCTCCCAGATTCCAACAAGTGCTCTAATTTCTACATTTTGCGGCTGTTCTGCTTCAATATGTGTAAATAATTAGTCCTAACAAATGGGCAAGAGTCACATCTCTCAGTCAAATGTATTCAGTTTAATGAATCAGCAATACGCCACTTCTGAGTCTTGCCTTGTCAGCTTCCCCTAATTCTGTCCTAGAAGTACATGAAAGAACAATTTATTCTCCTGTTAGCCACGTTGTGGACCTTTGCTAAGTGAGCTCACAAGGTACTTAATATCAACCATAGCAACAATTTTTTCAGCCTTGATTTACCCTCTAGGTAGATCAATGATACACTCACATTGCTGAACATACTTTCACTGGACAACTTCTATTTATAATCGATCTATATAGACTTTGAAACAAGTTCTTGAAAAAGATAACAAACAGTTGTTACTTCATGAGCCATTCAGTCTCTCCACAAAGGGTATCAAAAGTTACTGAAGATTAGCCTTTCAGGTGGATTAATTAAATTACATGAAACCTCTGTGTGGTGATGCTTAAGCAGAATTACAGGATTTCAGTTCAGTTTAGTTTAATGTATTTTGAAGTGAATTGCACCAAATCAATTATTCCATTTAAATTTTGAATGAACATGTTCATATAAGTGGTAGAGGGGGTTAAGCAGTCTACTTTAAACTCACACCTTTAGTTAACTTAATTAACTTTTTGACCATGCCCACATAGCCTCAGTCAATTTCAGCATTTATACAGGCACAAAGAAATTTATCCTGCATTCTTTTACCTTTTTTCAGGCCAATATTTTAGAATAACTAGAGAGAATGTAGAATTACTTTTTTTTTCTGAAAATACTTTCTCCCTCTGACTGCTTGATTAAATCAGAGCAAAAAGTTATTGAACATATTTCACAAATTAAGAATTACAGTCTTAGGTGCTTGGTCTTAAAATAACTAAAGAAATATACTTCTTATTTAGGTAAGGAGCATTCACCACAGTTGATACTCAAGGAAAAAAAAAAATCTTCTTAATAGTTTCTGTTCTCTTTCCAGAAAAAATAAGTGCAGAATCTTCTCTCTTAGTAGTTCTCTTTTAGTCAGACAGATTTCCTGTTATTATTCTGCACCTTTGTATGCCTGACGCTATTCTGCTTCTGTCAGTGACTAGTTTAATAAACTGTTGACTGTTTTTTATAGTCTTCATCAAGACAAACCTTTCTTGGCTGCTAGCATGCTGATGTTTCCAAAGCGACACAGAAGTATCTCCTTATAAACAAATAATAAAGGCCTCACCATATTTGAGACATTTGCTTGCAAAAATGGTATCTGTTGGGAAAACCCAATCTGTTAAGAGTGAGACATTCATCAACTTCAATACAGAAATCAATTCAGAATTTTTTTCAACTTTGAATTTGACTTAGACCTTGGAAGTCTCTCTCTAAACAAAAAGAACAAACATTTCCTGAGAGGATTGGCACTGACTACATCAGACTTCCACCATGAGTTGATAGTTACTAAATAGTAAACTAAATCAAGAAGAAAAAGAAAAAATAAAGCCAGGTCAGTTCCACATCTGGTTCAGTGTCACACAAAGGCAGAAATGAGAAGAAAAGGCAAGGCTTCTTTTTATGGAGACAGTGATACCCCACGTTGTCTAAATTTTGGGCTAAATCTTCCTGTTTCTTCACACTGGCTTTTTTTTTTTTTTTTTTTTTGGTTACATTCCCAACAATCACTTCAGACTCTGTAAGGCTCTTCAAAGCAGTCCACTTACTACAGCAGGGTGCTATTTAGCTCAACATTTTCTGTAGGAAATGTATGCCTGCCCTGTCTACTCATCACCAAAGACCAGAATATTTTCACATGGGTTAAGAAGCTGGAAACAATAGCTCTTCTAACAAAATCTAATCATGAATCTAGAGCAAGTCATAGGCAAAGTAAAAAGGAGAGAAAAAATGCATTGGAAAGAATGAAACCCAGAGGGTTCCAGCATAGTTCAAAACCTCAGAAGTGGAAATCAGTTATGTGTGTGGACTTAATGTAAGATTAGGACTATGCAGCCAGAGCTGAACCAGTAACGACTGTCTAGTGGTACCTGGATCCAGAATTAGCTTTTGCATCTCATCCTTAAGTTAAATCACACAAAATTAACATTTTCATATTAAAAGGTGAAGGATTATAAAATTAATTTTGACCCACCAGTCACAGAATATTTGAGTGAAATGCCAGAGTAACATGCCTCAATCTGTGCAGGTCAGCACTTGACAAACCTTCTAATATATGACAGATCAGAAACTTACTGTGGCTACTGGTTGACAAAAGCCATGCAGGACGTCTTAGGTCACTATTTTTTCCAAGTGAAACCATTCCAGGATCTTTCTACACCTATATAATCTAGACATACACACCTTTTTGATGTTTTCTATAATAGTTCACATAACTATGTAATCATTAAATTTTTACTTCAAATTAAGAAAGATATTTCTTAATTTAAGTATGTTTTTTGCTTCACTGCATGTAAATGGATCCAATATAGTAAGAGCTAGACTGACTATGCTATGTATTCAGGTTTTTCACAGCTTTTAAAGACCTTTACAAAACCAGTTTTAAAAAATTTTTTTGCCCTTCTCAGTGAGTGACTCTACTAGTTTGTAGGGCAGCAGCCAAAGATGGTTTTGTAACTAAAGCTTCCAACGTGTGAAGGAAACTTTAAGTATCATTATGCAGATCATCATTTAGCAGCCACTCATATCTGAACAGATGGTGAAATCAATTCAAATGAATATATAAACATATTTTCAAAGATCACAGCACCCTAAAGAAGAGTGCTAGAATTTATTTATCTTGAACAGCTTTTGTTGTCTTAAAATAAGACAGAGATAAGACTACCGAGACAAAGATTTTCACTGATAATTGTCATTTTAGATATCTAAATCCAAAGTTTAGGTCCTTAAAAATCTCTTCAAAGCTGCAGAGGTTACAGAATTTCCAAAGTGCCAAATTTTAATGCCAAAAGGACCCTTATAAGCAAACATTTCTGAAATGGGACATATTTCTATCTGACTAAATTTGACCACTGTTTGATGCTTAGCTTACACTGAGGGTCCAGTAACATGCACAGCTTGATGATTTAGATGTGTTTCCTTCTTCAAAAGGTGTGACCAACGCCACCTCTCTACCTCCCTAACCAAAATTTGAAAGGTTGCATGCTTTTCTTACAAACTACAATCCACCTACACTCCACCTGGAGAGCTCACCTAGAACATGAGACCCAAGACTTGTCTTGTCCTGTCCTGTACTTCCCTTCTCTTCCTTACCTTTTCTGCCCATCACCATCTTCTATGTCCTTCTGTTTTCTAAATTCTGATTTTAAAATCAGTTACGGGACAGTTATGACTAACTGAAATCATTAAACTGCATTTTTCTTACGATGATTGACTTTAAGTGTTGCACTTCATAATTTTGGAGCATAGCAAGACCGTGGCCTTGTTAAGAGCACTCACTCATCTGAATCTACCCTATTTTTGTTGGATTTTTTTTCCTTTTGCCCATAAATCTTTTGCTAGGGAAATATTATAAAACCCTATGGTCTTGCTCAGCAGCAGCTTATCTGAATTTCCATACCTCAGCTGGTTCCTGAATGGCCTAAGCTCAACCATCTGTTGCTACTTTTTGCAGTTCAGAACAGGAATAGTCTGTGACCCATGGGATGAGAGAAATCTGATCACAACAAAACTGTTGTTTGATACCACTACAGAAGACTAACAAGACAGGACACAGGGAATAGGTCACTGGTATTGTGGAGTGCACTAACATGCGATCGTCTCATTTCCAACAGAAATTGGCCACAAAACAGATACCTCTTTGTGAAGGAGATACATTAGTGCTAGAAACTTTTAGCTTTGGTTCCAAAAGACTTCTCATATTATGCTTCTTTGAGAAAACAGCCATCAACCACAGTCTTTTGAGGCTCTTGTCCGATTTTTAAAGAGCCACTCATCATTTTTGCTAGTGCTTCCAGCCACCTCACGATTTTTTATGCTGCAGTCTGTAACATTTGCATGTGCCTTTACACAGCATAAACTAAAAACAAGAACTAGCTTTCTAACCCACAATTCTACCGCACCGTTACTGTGAATAAAAAGAGATAGAACACGTTTTAGTATTGAATTAAAGGAAATTGGTTCTGGTACCATGATTTCTTTATACGCAAGTACCATTGGATCAGCTTGTCATAAGATACACTAAAAGTCGTATTTACTATTGCCAAGTACAGCCAGGCTGGAGTTTGATTTAGGGCAGTAGATAATTCCTTTAAACACTGAATTACCTCTCTGTATGGTGTTAGCAGCTGACACAAATCTAAGTCCTGTTTCAGACTTGCCTACTTCACTACTATGAAACCATATCTATTATACCGCATTAAGGGCTTTGAAGGTTCAAACTGATGATCATAGACAGAAGTGAAAAACTTATAGCTTTGAGGAAATCTAGTATACATGTAATGAGAGGATATTAATTCTTACAGAATGAGTGACAAAGTAAATAATTTTTCCAAATCCTCTTCCTATTTTCAGGAAGTCTGAATAGACATTAACTGTTTTAAGGAATGGGACGGTTGCTCATATTTAACTAACTGTTTACATAAAGAAAAAAATGCGGATCTCAGACTTCCCTGAGATCTCTTGTTCTTTTTGAATAGTAAAGCAAGGACATTTATTGCAGAAAACTATCTTGTTACTTATTCTTGCTGAATTATAACTTTTTTTTTTTTACTAGTATGCCAAGATATTTGAATTAGAAGTGATACCACTTATGGTGTGAATACTAGCTCTTACATTCTTTGAAGCATCAAGAATACTATATATTTTGCCCAAAAAATAAGGTGCCAATTCTCCTTCCCTCTCTTCACTGCCTAGTCCCCAGGTCCTACTAGAGGGCCCCTGAGAAGAAAGCAAGAACCAGTTTTCATACGTATTTCGTAAAAGGCACATTAAATCATGCACAACCCTTGCGTGTGACACTAACACACAAATTGTGTGTCAGAACTCACACACAATTGTCTGTCAGAACAGACAATTTTGCCATCTTTTGCCATGTGGAGTGTAACTGACTAACATCTCTTCATCTTCTCTATAATTTGTCTCATATGGAACATGTCTATCTAACAGCAACAAAGAGTATCCTTAAACCCATCTTGTAATTTTCTTTTCAGCTCTCACTGAATCAAGAATTCCTGTGTTAGTTCAGAGCATCTTTTTTCTATTCCACATGCTTTTTCTCCTTACTACCCTACAGTTGCAAGTACAGCAATTCAGAAGTTGGCCATAGAGTTTGCATATGGAAAGACAATAACGGACAAAGAAAATCACTTGCACTTGAGTAATTTTTCCTCTTAGCAGTAGTCTGTATCTATCTGTGTTTAAAAGCAATTTCCCTGTGTAAAAGGAAACCAGACTTTCAGATGTCAATGTATTTATGAACACACACACACACACAAATATTTGTACAGATGGACATAAAACATAAATCCTAGATTGAAATAATAATATCAACTATAAACAAGTATTTGTGTGACAAGTTAAACAATTTACCTTTAAATATACATTGTACAGTAGCTGATTGGAAAGAAAGGTAAACAGCAAAATCATGTTTTCTCTAGTATTAAGACTTTAATCAAGCCATGCAGTTTTATCATTTCATTTGTCACAATATATGTCTACTGAAGTCTTCACTGTAGACAGAGGAGCTTCCAGGGATCTGCTGTGTAACATAACAGTAATTGTCTGAGGCTAAGATGTCTTTTGATCAAATGATGAAGATGATAGGAAAGATTGAGAAGGCTGAAGAATTTTTTGGTTCCAGAAAAATAGTAAGTAGCAATAGCAACTTGAGGGAATAAATCCAGAAGAACCCGTTAATTGTTAATATCTTATCAGTCTTAAAAAAATAAACTGATTATATTTTAAAATACGCTTTTCCACTCACCTTTCAACATTTATTTTTCCTTTTTCTAAAGATTCCAGGTTTCTTTTGTATCTGACTTAAAAAAGGCAAATGTCTCATATCCCGTATGTCTTCTGCAGCTCTATCAAAGTGCTATTGCAGCTCATCTAAGAGCAGAAAACTATGAAAGACAAAAAAGTATGTATTAAAAAAAGAGCACTTTACTGCCTGGTATTGTGAAGAACTTACACTGAGTATCATGTGATTATACTACCAAAAACTCTTTCTTTAACATGTGCCAAAAAAGTGACATCTGACAAGAAAATTAACAAAATATTATTGGAAAAAATAAATATAAGCAAATATTTTTTGTAAATACAAACTAGACATATTTAAATTTTGGGTTGATTTGCCTGTAATAATCAAAGAACTGTAAGTTTACATTCATTGCCAAAGGCCTAAAGAGAAATAAGATGAACAACAGCTGTGACACTATCTGCCAGTATGTCTCTTTGTTAGATTTATATTTGATTGGTTTGATAAACTATTTTCCTGAAATCAGATTATGGCAAGATCTGGTGAGATCTTTGCAGCAAAAAGCTAGCATTTTGCACCAAATAAGCCTAATAATCTAAACCCCAAAAATGTAGAATCCTTGAGACAGATCCCTCACCCACTGTCAGTATAAACCGAGCCACTACGTTACCCATGGAAAGAGGAGGACATTTAGATGGCAAAACTACTATACAGTAGTTCATGAACAGCAGAAGTTAAAGGAGTTCAGGTGTATTTCACCTCACCCTGTACAATATATTGACGTGATTTTTGCAATTACTGCAATGCAGCTGGAAATAGGGTACTGAATTTTTACTGACTGAAAATCTGCTGAAACTAAATGCATTGAAAATGTAGTGAAACTAAGCAATAAATTCAATGTATATTTGGGTAATTGAACTTTGAATGTCCATGGCAGATGATTTCTCTAGATATTAGAAACCTGTGTCACATAACACCGAGACACGTTTTCTCATTCCTCTTTCCAGTCAAGAAGTTTCTGTCTGCCTACAATTTAAGGAATTGACTTGTCTGATTTGTCTATTGAAGCATGCTTTCTGGAAAACCTCAACATACGGTTTATTCTTTCTATAATTTCATGGTTTGTGATTCATTTTTCAGTTGGCCAATCTACAAGGACTTGTTAATGTGAAGATACTACTTCTGCTTTTCTAAAACCATTCAGGGGTAAGTTAGTCAACCCTAACTGGAAGACAGTAAGGTCACAAAATATTTGTAATTTTGAAGAAAAGATTAGGATGCTTACAATACATAGGCAGTAAAAATTGAGAAAATGAGATGAAGAAAAGATTTTTTTGTTGGTACATTTTTGTATATTTTTTGTTCATGTAAGCACTTCATTCATTTGTATCTTTTTAGTTGTGCTGCTAAGACCTGTTGGTAAGATCAGAAACCTGCTTTAATTGTCACTGAAAAATTACTAGGCATTATCTTGGCCATAATCCCCATTCATTCTTCTGAATTGTCATTGAACAGAGAAAGTAAGGTGACTTAATAATTTATATTAGTGCCTTAAGACAAGTACCTGAGCAACCTTGTACCCTTCTGAAATTAGGAAAACTGCCATGAAGTTTTAAACCATTTCTGTGGATGTGTTTTTATAATAGGATAAACATCTTCATCTGCCTTGATTTAATGTTGATTTTCCCTTAAGACTGCAATTATCCAACTGGCAAACACAGAATGGTCTCCTTAGTTATTCCTCAGCTTAAATTTACAGAGATCTATCCAAACTGAGTCTAGCAACTGAAACGTGAAGCTACTTTGGAAGACCTGTCATTTCTCAATGTGTCTCAAAACAGAACTGCATCCATGGGCATTAGTTCACATAAGAGTGAAATGCAAGTTATGGTGCATGGAGTAATGCAAGCTGGGTGTGTTAATGTTGAGTGGTAGCTTGAACTCCTGAGGAGAACTTTTGAGATCAAATTTTCTGTGCCATCAACTGCACGTGCAGGATACTTTCCTAGTCTCAAGCACATATGGTCATAAATCTTTCAGAAAGTATTTTGAGAACATAAAGAGTAGCAGACTATGTAGCTCTGTTTCTTGGATCCTAACAAATCTCATTTATGTATTTTACAATTCAGTGTCCAGATTATCCAAAGTTGAAACAAATGGGAGTATAACCCCATACCAACAGTAAATATGATCAGACTTGTTTCGCTCTGGACTTTTAAACCATATGATAGAGAACTCTTCTTTTATGGCATTTGAAAGAAAAAAGTTCTTGCCAGGAAACATATACTGGCTGTAAATTTTAGAGGTCTTCTGAAAGTGTTTTGATAAAAACAGATCAGAGTGGAGACTCTGAGACAAAAATGCGCTCAGAAAGAAGTAATTGTGACCTCATCTTATGTCAGAACATTTTTTGTTGTACTGCATTGTTTCCCTATGTTGGTGAAAATGTTATCTCAGGCTGATTGCTCAAGGTCCTGACCTGCAGATATAAGATATTTTGAGTGAGATTTTTCAGTGTGGACAAAAAGCTGTTTTGAATCTTATCACCCAATTGGATACCCTAACCTTTACACTTAAAACGCACACATTTAAAGCATTCAAAGGTTTCTATTTTATTTTGAATCAAGAAATGAAAATAAATCATAAGAAGAATGCAATGATTATCTTCTGCTGTGTTCTATTCACAGATCTTGCAGCTTAAGGCAATGATCTATATCAGCTTTACAGAGGATTACAGCAGTCACTTGATAGTTCATAAGACACCGGAAATTCAA
The DNA here is from genome assembly GCA_008921705.1 of Burhinus oedicnemus. Classification (NCBI taxonomy): domain Eukaryota; kingdom Metazoa; phylum Chordata; class Aves; order Charadriiformes; family Burhinidae; genus Burhinus; species Burhinus oedicnemus. The sequence goes on from VFFE01007649.1 coordinate 525,040, forward strand.
GTGGTTGCTTATTTTCAACTTGTGACAAAAAAAGGCCCGGGGACCTGCTATTAATATCACTTTATTATTCATGTCACCGTTATTAGGCTGCCTTTAACAACATTCTAAGTGCCACAAGTACCACAAACTGGTACTTGAACAGTTTGTATAATATGTACCTCCCTCAAAAATAAATCACTATCAAAACTTTCATATCCCCAGACACGTGACTGTATACCATTAGCAACATCTGTTTTCCTGCATGACATTTTTTAATATATTCGGAACTGTCTTATTATTCTTGACATCACCAGCATTTGATACCATGTGAAAGAGTTCAAAATGAGCGTCTGCAGGTGTAATTGCTAAATGAAATCTTGTCTGACTTTTCATTACCTCCTGGAAGAGCTACATTGTCTTTTTGCAATGGCTATCCTGCAGAAATAGTAGAATATACTTCTCAAGGGTATTTTGCAGACAGGAAGGCATTTTCTGCACAGAGTGTTTTTACATTATGGAATACCCTGATGATTTTGAAACCCTAATGTTATGTTAATATATCTGACAATGTAAGACACTCTTGTGACCACATGAACATTAGTCGCAAACCTAGATATGTCTTATCATCTCATTTTTCCAGCTACTAAAGAATGCAGAGATAAATTGCCACACATTCCTTGCCCCAAGAACAGTGAACTGCAGGTGTCAAAGCACAAAAGACTAATTAGTCACCTTTCTCCACCTCAAGGTCAGAGGAACAGGTTTTTTATAGCTTGCATAAAGTGATCATTTATGCTCTCTTATGGTCAGAATGTCCCTCTCCATTTTCCCCCCCTGTACCATCAGTATGGGCAGCCACGAGGAAAATACTGCGGTACCAAAGTCCTATTTTTGCAAAGTGCTTTGGTCATCATCAGTCTTTGTATAATAATTTGTTTTCTTCATGGAGTCAATTGATCACACAGTCATCTTGGCCGTATTTTGTTAAGCGGGTAGTCTGCTATTGAAGTCTGTTTATCATCACATGCATTGTCATGTGTTTTGCATCTTTTTGATGCATGTCAGGATTCTGCAACTTTGAAGGCTAAAACTATCTTGTATTTCTATGTGTTTAATGAGCGTGTCTGGTAAATGATTTTTCATCTTGATTCAAACTCTCCTCTTATGATGTCTTTGCTACATTAATGTAGAAAATAAGTTCATCATCATTTCTAATGCAGTGTGATGTCTGTCCATTCACAGCTGTTTAAAATTTCACCCAGAGAATTTTTTTTCCTTTTTCCCAGTCAAAATTATTTTCTTTAAAGCATCCTGTAACAGTCACTTTTTGCACCTTTCAGTATTTTTCTAGCCACAACTATTCGTCAAATAAAAAATTAATAATTTAACAATTTTAAAAGATCTCACTGTACTCCTGTAACTGATGACACACAACTACAATGCAGAAGCACATACTCTTTTTTAAATGGATTAATTTTACCTGTGAAAGTAGGACAACTCTTCAAGCTTGGCCATGAGATTCAAATCAGATGGCCCACAACCATGTTATACTTTAAGAAGGGTAGATGGGATGGGTATGTTAGATTTTCAAGAGAGAAGGTGCCTCCTCTTGTGCTGTAGGAGCAAAGTTGTGACACACACTCCAGAAAGAGTTCTGATTTTTCTGGAATATGGTCAAATCTTATTAATGCAGTTCTCAAAAATGTCAGATTCACAATGGAGCAAACATTCCTTTTCATCTATGACATCTGTGAGGCACATAACAAAATAAATGTACTAGCTGGTGTCTTCATCACGCTTTTATTTTTGTTTTTATGCTGTTCTCTCTTCACTTATTCAGTCATACAAATAGAATATTTGCTCCCATCCAAACTACAGTATCCAAATCTAAAGCAGTTTAAAAGAAGAATCCAGTAACTTTGTAATTGAGCAAAGGGGAAAATATGAATTTCAGTTATGGGTCCATGTTAAATCAAGAAAAGAAAGAAAATTCAGACTGTGATTAAAGATGAGAGACTGGCTGTGAAACCAAGAATGTAAATAGCTTTTTTTCTAATTATTACATTATATATTGCAGTTATAGCAAGATTTTGGGAATATAATTCATTCAGTGCATAGGAACACACATAAATGCAGTGTGCATCATGGACTAAGTAACAGCAACACTTCTGAATGAATTGCAGTTCTTTCCTTTTGCACATTGACTCTTACAATGCAAGTGAATTTCATTCTTTCTCTTTAAATATGGCTTTTTAGTGTGGCATTCTGAAAAGAGACAAAACTTAAACAAGCTCTTTTTTACTCAGGGTTGTGAGACAGAAAAGATTAGACTCAAAACACAGCTTTTATTATAGCCAAGCTACTTATTTTTCTGTAAAGTTCTATAAAAGCAGTATTGATCTATTGGGTTTTGGGGGTTTTGTTTGGTTGGGTAAGGTTTCTCTGCACTCTTCACAGCAGTCTGTCACAGACCTGAGTTGCTGAATTAGTAGTTCGATCTATATATTGGTTAAATTTAAGCTGAGATTTTGCGTCTGGGAATGTAAATGAATCAGATCAAATAATTGAGTGTATATTTCAAGCACTAAAACTATGTAACTGGCTACAGGTTTTTACCCAAAATGCAGAATAAGCACAGGCTGTGAGACATTACCTGTGTACTGACAGTGAGTTTGGAAGCCAGGATTTCTGGAGTCTGTAGCTGCTCAGTGTTAAATCAGGGACTCCAGAAACCCCAGGCAGGATGTTTGGCCAAGAGAGAGCTTCCTGCTCAGCCCTGGAGTGGGGAGAACCTGAAAATTCCAGACTCTTAATCTCATTCAAGGACGCTTAGGAAGACTAAGAGCCCTTGGGACTTCCAAGCACCTCAGGGAGCCTCAAATGTTGCAAGAGGTCTATGGTCACCATGGCAGAGGAAGATTGCTTGGCAGGACTCCCTTGGAGCTTGAGAATCTGGATATCTTCAAGTCCGTGTGACCTATTTGAGAATACACAGAGGAAAAAGGAAGAATCTTTCTGGTCTAACCTGGTTTAACCAGGTGCCTGACAAGGAAACAGCTGGCTTTGAAAAGACCAGCATCACCCAATGGAAGTCTGTACCAGCACATACTAGTACTTGGCCAGCAATTCATGTGGTATGGCCAAGTCCGGGTAAAAATTGCCTTCTTTTTGACTTATCATACAGATTGCATGCAAATAATACTTTGACATGCATTTTTTTTGAAACAAAGCCTGAAAAGCATGCTAATAAGAATATTTTAAAAATATACGCATTGCATTGAACCAAAATCTTGTTCAATGTCCTGTCCCTCACAATCAAGAAGAGCAGATTCTTAAAGGGAAAAAATAAATAAGGCATTTATCCTCCAGCTTTCCCAATTCACCCACTTCATGTCACTAATAATTCTGTGGGGCCCCCATCACATCTGTTGTCAGTAGTCTCTTTCCAAACCTATAGAAGCTACTGCATTTCTCTCAACACAATTCTTATCTTCTGATAAATATTTTTTCATGCTAATGTAAGTTCTTCAAGATAGGATGAATAGGACTGTAGGCATCATGTAAGAATGTGTGTTCTAACCACGTTGCCTATTTTGTTCTTTCTTCTATTCCTGATCATGGTTAACATTCATTTTGCCTTTTTGCCTGCTGAAAGTTCCATCTGATAATTTCAAAGAACTACTTACAAAAAATTCAAGAGCTCTTTCATTCATCATAATAAAGTAGAGTCTGTTATTGTGAGTATGTCACTGGGTGATTTTTTTTTAATTACCTTGTATTATTTCATTTGAGTTAATCTGCCACTTTATCTTCCAGTTTCTTGTGGCTTCATCCAAATATTATAAGGTCCTTTTGTAATACTTCACATTCAGCTTTGACTCTTCTGCATGATTTTGTATTCTCAGCAAGCAATATCACATCATTGCTCTTGTAATTTTCAGATTTATTTGTGAACATACTTAAAAACAGAGACCCAAAATGTTCCTCTGAGAAGTCTCCGTAATTGTGAAAACTGACCATTTATTCCCATGTTTTGTTTCCTACCATTAGAAAATCTTACCTGGTATCTCTGACATCCTAGTTTATTTAGGAACTTCTGTGTAGAATATATTGAAAAGCTGAGAACGGTCTATTAACTAAATTACCTTTTATTTTCTCACGAGTTTAGTACTCTCTTGGAGAACTCTGGTGGATGTATCAGACATGGCTTTCTTCTACAAAAGCTGTGTTGATTCTTTGTAGCATGCAGTATTTATCCTCAAATCACCTTTTCCTCTTGTTTCTACCATTTTGCCCACTGTAGAGCTCAGGCTGATCTACAGTTATCCAAATCATTATCCAGCTTTCTTTCACAAGCTGGTATTGTTACCGCCACCTTTTATTCCTCTAGCACCAATTCCAGTTTAAGCAGTACTTCAAACTCACCCATAAAGAATAGTTCCAGAGAGGGAACATCCTCACCTCCTCTGTGATGAAAACCAATACACAGAATTTATCTACTGCCTTTTCTGACAAAAATTCAGTTTTCTTGCATATTCTCTATATATTGTCTGTATCTGCCTTATATACGTCTTCTATATCTGCCCTGTCAGGTTTTCATTAAACTATGAAGCAATGAAAACTAAATGAACACATTTCCTTTTCCACTACATTGTGTACTTCTGATTCTGAAAGCAGTATGAAATCCAGTGCCAATCTTATCAAAGTTTTCATCTCGTAACTCAGAACGTGAATGTGGTTTGTGGTGGACTTTTTTGGCAAATACAACATTTCATTAAATGAAATGAGTGATATGTTTGTTTGGTTCAGATCTACTGTGGAAATTAAACCTGATAAATAGGATTTTTCTAATTGAAATAATTTATTTTGCAAGGGTAAAGACAACTTAGTGATGAATTTGGGTCCATTTTCAAAAGTACATTTCAAAGAAAAGTTAAGAACAGTATAAATTTTGTAACATAGTAATCATCATACAACAGGATAGGCAGACTGTAATAGACCATTCTTAACTTTTGAACGATCTCAGAAATGTTATCCCCTGTGATTTCTCTCTTTCTATATGGCAAGTGAGTTTCTAAGTATTTTGAAAGTGAACTGGTATGATTTATGAGGATTATTGATTCATTATTTTCACAAATACCATCATCTGACTGTTCCTGAGATTTATTAGAAAATTTAAGGATTATCTGGGAATTATTTAGATCCCAGTGAGCATGTTCTGATCACAGGCCCTCGTGCTAGAGTGTACCTTAATATTATATGCTGACCTTTGTGCCTACTTTGTGATTTATCTTTTTTCTTGCTTATTAAAGCTTTATGCAGAAGTCGGCTATGAGAAGCAAACACTGATTAGAAGCAGCAATCATGATGGGCAAGGTGAGCAATAGTGAGGTGCACTGTCTCATGTGCTGCATGAAGCAGCCAGGAGGGAAATGAGGAAGGACTACTTGGCACTCCAAATGTCTCAGGTACGTGATGTCATATTATATCCTGTACCACAAACAGCATAAATGGTGTAACTGAACTAAAACTGCAATGCTTTCCATAAACCAGTGGGAAATCACTTAAATTGTCTCATACATAAGCTTGCAGGGGCAGTAGTTTGGCAAAGAGTTCCTCTGCAGGTACTTTGGAGGGAGGGATTATGAGTCTTGAGCCCCCAGTTTATGTTTTGGGATATCTCTTTTTTGTACTCTTCTGTGATCTCTCTTTGAGCCAAAGACCAGACTGATCATAATGTTTAAGTGCAAAATCTAGTTGCCTTGATGGGGGAGTAAGCTTCAACTGAGCAGCACCACGGCACCCAGAGCAGTGTAAGCCCAGAGTCTCGTGATGCTTAAACACACTGATCTGGCCTGTGGCATTTTGTCAGTATATGGTGGACTTGCATCCAGAAAGATTCCAGTTGGTTATTAGCATAACTCTTTGTAATAACAGGGTTACTGAAGCTTGGGAAGAAATTGTCCATCAAGACTTTGTTATCTCCTTCATTAGAGATTTCAAAGGACTGGCTACACAAACATGGATCAGGAATGACAAAGATATAGTTCATCTTGCCTTGTGCCAGGGAACTCAGTGACCTCTTAAAGTCCTTCTCAGCTTTATTTTCCTATGATTCTATGAAGATTTGAAAATAAATATAATAAAAGCTTCGAGAAGCTCACAGACTGCAGTAATGGAGCCATATAATGTTTTGAATAGATGACACCAATGCTGTCTTCCTGGGACTTTTGCCAGGTAAGTGATTTTGAACTACAGCTTTTCTGAACACTTATACTACTGGATCCCTCAATTTATTTCCAGTGAAGCCTTTATTCCTAAATCCATATAAATAAATAAGACATCTGAACAGAAGGCAACACTTTCTGATTGTTAGGAATTGATTAGTATGTGATAAATGTTAATAAATGTAAATACCTCTGTAAGGAACATTTCTCCGATTTAGCCCATCTCCTTTTTGACCTTTGGAGAGCTCTTTCAATTTTAATCGCTGTACAGGTCATCTGATTAGTAACATGTACACGCAGATCTCAGAGGGTTCTATGAGTCTTTTCTGGCTTTCAAGCCTTTTGATAATATCAATGGAAAAAGGTAAGTTTTGTGTGGTCAAAGCCTCATTTTGGTATAAATTTTAAAGATTAAATCCAGTCAATAATGTTAATTACTGCAATGTAATTTAGTTATGGCAATACATATAAAATTGAAAATTACCTTATTATATAAATATAATACACATTCAGAAGTTAGGTATGCTATCTGTGAGACTATTTGATAACCTAATAATATCCCTTGTTTGTATAACAATAATATAGAGCCTAATTCAATTATCACAATCTATTTTTTTCTTAAAAGATTTTTTTTTTCCACAAGACCGAAGCAATAGCACCATCTAGAAGAAGTATACTTTCAGTTATGTGTTAATCTTTTCACATTTGTCTTTTTCCTCTTTCCTTCCTACTGGGTGGAAGAGAGCCCTGATGCTTCTCAGCCTCCTCATTTGGTCAAATTTGGGTAGATTGTTATTACTTCTATTATTTGTATAAGGCATTAGAAATTTAAATTAAATTCATATCCCTCTATTTAAAATAAGGTCTCTATAAAACTTTTCAGTGAAATAATTGTCATAAAGAATTAATTAGCAATTTTTTGTCCTTTACATCAGACTGAGAAATGGCTGAACCATTCTTAACATTTTTCCGAAATATGAAGATAGAATCAGATACTTGGCAGAAAAAGTCTACACAAATGGATAAAGCTTAAAAAACTATAAGAAACCAAGAATGGACTTTAAAACTGAAAATGCTGAAAAACTTGAGATGTCTTGATACACCATCCAGGATATGTGCTCATAACAGTAACACTGGGCCAATATTAACACGTCACATGAAAATAGTGGAGCTTGCAAAAAATTCTATCTCTTATAATACCATGATAATCCTGATAAAATTTTCTCCCATAAAAAAGATGATGACATAAAATTTTATCTGTATGCAAAGAACAGTTACTCAAGTGTGCAGTACATCAAAAGCAAGTTTCACTGATCCTAGATCAGTAAATGGCCAACTCATTGAATGGTTAAGCTCATTCTCTGCGCAGAGAATGAATGATTGAACATCGCTCTCTGGGTAACTCTGCTGGTAATATAAACTCATAACCAAATTCAATAATGTTTTTGGTATTGATATTTATGCTTCACATTTGGAGTTTCAGTCTCTAATTCTGCAGCTGATCCTACCTGACACTCGAGCTGAAGAAGTCTCATGGACTGTCCAACACAGTTTTTGTGTTGCATCAGTTAGTGTGAATAATATATTTTGAATATTTGATATCTCATTGTCCTGAGTACACAGTAGAATGCTGTGCTTTGGTTTTTCTAGCTTGTGAACATACTATATTTTGGAAGGGCTAGGATTTTTTCAGTGCAGCAATTTGACAGAATAGGGTTGTTTGCTTGGGTTTTTTAATTAAAACACGACTTGTTGAAGTGAAACTTATTGTGGCAATGAGCTAGTTTCAAGAAAACATCTTTTGGGAAAAGTTTCTGTTGTCCAGCATTGGATTTTCCAGGAAAAATAAATACGTAAAACAAAAAGCCATGGTCAACATCTTGGCAATTACTTAGGATGCAGCACCTCCAGATTAAATCCGCAGTCTGAATCAGGAAAAAAAAAATACTTGAACCAAGATTTCACAGATTCCAGATGCAGGTTTCCTGTCCAACTCTTTAAAAGTGTGTTACAGAAGACAAGGTCAGAGATTAACCTTGTAGCTAGGAAGAAAGGGAAATATTTTTCTGTCTTTTGCTTCACAGTGATGATAAAACCTTGCATCAGTTTCTTAAACTTTATCTGATGCTTTTACAGGTTAGACCTGTAATCTACAACAAACTTTCGATTTATTTTTTTTTTACTAGAAGAGTAAACCCGTTGCCTGTGTCTTCCTCCCCAAAATTTGAACTGATCTTCTAGTTTCCCTGGGCCCTGGCCATAAAGTAGCAATTGAATTAGAAATTATAGGGAAAGTCAAGTATCATGGAGAGGGAAGGACAAGCATAGCCTGTTGTTCTTGTCAAAAATCTGTGCCTTTTAAATCTTCTTGCACAAGCTGGAATTTTCTCCACATGAGAAGTTTTGTGGTGCATTACTGCAGTTCAGCTACGAGGTGAGATAAGCATGACAGGCATAAGTAATAACACAGATCTATGTTGTGCAAAGGAACTTCGTACCTAGATATCTGAACTAGCCCCAAGCAGTGCTGATACAATCATGTGGCACACAGAGCGTCTTGTTCTAGAAAATAAACCATGTTTCGCACAGGTGTCCTGTAGCTCAGGCTCCTTCAGGCTATGGTGATTATCCTGTTGGAGATTCGTGTTGGGGAGTGAGTGGGATCAGTGCTACTTTGGGAGCCACCATGCTATGCTCCATGGCACACTGCAGACATACCTGCTGAGACTTTCACTGCTCCATGAAGGGACAGAATCGCCAAATCGGAGACTGTAAAATTGTAGCAGAAACCATACTGCCTAAAACTTGTGTTTCTTCACATGTAAGAGTTCCTTCCTTGTGTATAAGCTAAATCTTGGAAAACCTGGTGAAGTTGTAAATTTAGAAAGCATAGAAAACACTACTTCACCGCTTCAGATGAGAAGTGTTTTGGACCTTACATTTTCTGTGGACCTATAGGTGGCAATTGTCATAGCCGCAGAACTGAGGCCTGACACCTTATGCAATATGAATACGGTGAAAAGACCTATTATGTACCACTTGATTTTCCTATTCAGCACAAGTTGGGAGAGAATCAATAGCAAAAATGGCACAGCATAACCAAGAAATACATTATATGATCTCTCTAACTTTTGAATTATTTGTCTTTTGAGTCAGTTTATACAGAGCAGGACCAGGACATATGCCCTTAATATATTTCTACCTACATTTAAAATGTATTAAATGTAACTGATTTAGATTTTTTATTTCATATTCTAAGTACAAAGAAACAGGACATTAGTATTTAGTGCACTTTTAATTAAAATAGCAGTTTACTCTAAGCCCTGGAATTAATTATTTTTTGAACTGCTTCTCTGCTTTACTAATAACGTTTGGCAGTTTTAAAACAGAATAGCTAAACTTGGGGCTATTCATTTCAGAAAGATGATGCAGAATACACTGAGTAAGCTGAACTGTAATTTAAAAACCTGTCACGTGCAAGTGCATGCTATTCATTTACCCATGAAAACCTCTGTGAAAATTTGCATATGTGCACTGTGAATGAAAGGCCATTCAAAAGATGGAGATCACAGCTAATTTTAACATTATTGACCTAAGATACTAAATTTTACCCTAGCTATGACTTTAAAGACAGCTGATTATTTTTCCATGAGCCCAGCCCTTGGAAAGAAATAATTTGCATTTTACAGGAAATGTGTACTAAAAACGCTGGGTTTTAACATATTTTTCTTAATTATGAAGAAGTGTCATAGGACTTAAATGACAGGACATGCATTTTAAACTAGAAATTGAGAAAAGTTTTCACCTGGTAACAACTTACTGATGTAAATAATAGTCAAGGAAGGACTCTGTATTTACAGTTATTTTCTTGGAGAAATTACAACCTTAGTACCTACTAATGCTTTGTCCCAATGTGTAATATAATCATTTTGCCTCATTTAGAATATTCTGATGCCAGTCTCCCAAAAGTCAAACTCCCATGTATGCAGAACAAGAAAAACACCCAGGATAACTTCAGGTGTTAATCAAGTAGGCTCCTACATGAGGCAATGGGAAGCAGTAGGAAGACCCAAGTAAGGACAGGCGTGGCATCAGAGTGTCCTATGCCATTATAGACAGGGACTGAATGTGTGAACCACATGCAATACTGTTGTGGTTTGACTCCACCAGGCAGTTCACCCCCACACAGCCGCTCACTCATTCCCCCCCAGTGGGCTGGGGGAGAGAATCGAAAAGGTTAAAGTGAAAAAACTCGTGGGTTGAGATAAAGACAATGTAAAAGGTAACGCAAAAGCTGCTCATACAAACAAAGTGAATTAAGGAATTCATTCACTGCTTCCCATTAGCAGTCAGGTGTTCAGCCATCTCCAGGAAATCAGGGCTCCATCACGCATTACAGTTACTTGGGAAGACAAATGCCATCACTCCGAACATCCAACCCCTTCCTGTTTCTTCTTCCCCACAGTTTTTATTGCTAAGCATAATGTCATGTGGTATGGGATATCCCTTTTGTCTGTTGGGATCAGCTGTACCAGCTGTGTTCCCTTCTAACTTCTTGTGCGCCCCCAGCCTACCTGCTGGTGGGACAGAGGGAGAAGCAGAAAAGGCCGTGATGCTGTGTAAGCACTGCTCAGCAATAACAAAAACATCCCTGTGTTATCAGCACTTTCTTAGTCACAAATCTAAAACATAACACCATACAAGCTATTATGAAGAAAATAACTCCATCCCAGCCAAAACCAGTACAGATACACAGGAAAGAGTCTCTTCCAGACATTTGGGCTGCTAACAAACACTCCCTGCAGTAGCAGTTGCCAGCCCCACTTGTGTAGGTGCTGCTGGGGCAGTCATTCTTCAGAGTACTTTTCATGTTCTACCCAGGTCAACTGTCCCCATTTTGGGGACTCTACCACTTGAATTTGCTTGTATTGCTGAGAACCTCAGCGTGATTCTCTTTTCACTCATGGTCACCATGTTTAAAACTCAAACACCTCCTGGAAGGTGTAAGCTGGGTGGTATGATCCTGAATGAATCCTACCCTGGTGGAGGTTGTCTCCGAGTACTTCTTTCACGTGAATTCAGGTCCCCAGAAGTATTTAGATTTCTATTGCCAGATATTGGTCTGATATTTAACAGTGGAGCTTCCTGGATTTTTAAGTATTTGTAATGAAGCAGTTTTACCTGAGAAGAGTTAAGTCTGCAATGATATCCGTTAATATCCAAGTATCTCCATTAGGAGTATGTCACACTTGCCTTCATGTATCTACTCTTTCTATTCCCTGCCAACCTTCTGTTTTCTCTCCACCTCAAGATTAAGAACAGAACAATACAATTAAAGTCTATACTATGTGTTAATCTAAAAGCTAGTAATTAAAATAGGACTTCTTTTGGACTGATAAATGTGTATCCAACATCTTCAGTGAAATTTTGTTGATTTATACCTCCTGACAAAGCTAGGTTTCTGCTTCTAATACAGTCTTCCTCTATCATTCCTCTTCTTTTACAAAATCATAGAATCATAGAACGGTTTAGGTTGGAAGGGACCTTAAATATCATCTAGTTCCAACACTCCTGCCATGGGTAGTGACACCTTCTACTAAGCCATGTTGCTCAAAGCCCCATCCAACATGGCTTTGAACACTTCCAGAAATGGGGCATCCACAACTTCTCTGGGAAACCTGTTACAGTGTCTCGCCACCCTCATAGTGAAGAATTTCTTCTGAATATCTAATCTAAATCTACCCTCTTTCAGTTTAAAACCATTACCCCTCGTCCTATCACTACTTTCCCTGATAGAGTCCCTCCGCATCTTTCCTGTAGCCCTCTTTAAGTACTGGAAGGCTGCTAGAAGGTCTCCCCGGAGCCTTCTCTTCTCCAGGTTGAACAATCCCAACTCTCTCAGCCTCTCTTCATAGGAGAGGTGCTCCAGCCCTCTGATCCGCTTCATGGCCCTCCTCTGGACTCACTCCAACAGGTCCATGTCCTTCTTATGTTGGGGGCCCCTGACCCGGACGCAATACTCCAGGTGGGGTCTCACGAGAGCAGAGTAGAGGGGCAGAATCACCTCCCTCGACCTCCTGGCCATGCTTCTTTTGATGCAGCCCAGGATGCCGTTGGCTTTCTGGGCTGCGAGTGTGCATTGATGGCTCATGTTGAGCTTCTCATCAACCAACACCCCCAAGTCCTTCTCCTCAGGGCTGCTCTCAAGCCCAGCCAGTATTTGTGCTTGGGATTGCCCTGACCCACGTGCAGGACCTTACACTTGGCCTTGTTGAACTTTATCAAGTTCGCACAGGCCCACTAATCAAGCCTGTCCAGGTCCCTCTGGATGCCATCACTTCCATCCAGCATGTCGACCACACCACACAGCTTGGTGTCATTGGAAAACTTGCTGAGGCTGCACTCAATCTCACTGTCCATGTTGCCAACAAAGATGTTAAACAGCACTGATCCCAGTACCAGCCCCTGTTGAACTCCACTCATCACTGGTGGCCACTTGGATATTGAGCCATTGACTGCAGCCCTTTGAGTGCGGCCATCCAGTCAATTCAGCCAATTCCTTATCCAACTTACTGTCATCTGAATGTAGTTTTCAGTACATCGTTTATTCACTTGTAGCTTTGCTGTATATGTTACATATATAAGTCATAATGCTAGATATAGCAAAGATGCTGACTTGGCAGTTAGCAAATTGCATGCAGCATTCAAATTCCTTTTCTCTAAGAGATTATAAATAAGTGTCCTTTTTGAACCAGGTCTACAGTAATGAATAATTTCATGGTACCTAACAATAACTAATTTGAGTGCAAAACGTCTGCCGTGCCACTGCCCCTCTTACTCTCTCACAAGGATGAAAATTTGGTAAGACAACACATTTCATGTTCTTCTTTCCACGGCTTGATATTACAAACATTCCTTTTAAATAATAAAGATGACCTACCCTGCCTCCCTAGTGTAAAAAAAAAGTATTTGTCTTAAAATGTAATTTGAGTCCTATTAACAATCCTCTGGAAATATGCATTTAATCACTGTGTTCTGTTGGAACACTAATGAAATAAAAATCAGTTGAAATTTCCAATTAATTCTTCTAAGATTCCACACTATTAGGTAGAAGAAAGGGTGCTGTTTTGTCTTAATAAGGAGGTCATTTCTTTTGTCAACGCCAAAGAGAATATTTAATGAGCTTCAGGAAAATATGCAAGTATCTTTATAAGTAAATTAAACTTTGCCTTAAGATGCAATGAAGAACAAGTACATACAGTTCCTACGTATGTCACATTATTTTTAAATAGTTTTCAGGTGGGACTCCCATTTGGTATTTGGATATATTTACCCTAAATACAGCTATAGGAAAAAGAGTGCAGGGAAAGCTGCAATGGGATGGCCCAGAGGTAAGTGCCAATGAATCAGCTAATATTTTATGTCACCAGAACACGGCTATAGAGTCTACTTTATCTGCATATTGTGCTGAGGTCACAATGGCATTGATCATTAGGCTACAATTTATCACCACAATAGTTATCTGCCTTATTTCCAGACATTTTCTATTCACACATGGCAGACCAATAGGCAACTGAATGCTCTGTTATTCTATTTGCATATAACTAATTAAAGAATATACAGGAGGAATTTTCTATTCCCCCGTAACTCAAAAGGGAAAGTTCTTCAGAAGAGCAACAGGAACAAGGTCCAGAACTGCCTTACTTGCGTGAGCAGAAAGTTCCTGCAGTTCATCAGCAGCTTCTGTTTGCTATCTATGGGCACCGGAGTCCTCCTATGGAGGATGCAGTCACTTTATTTTATTGAGAAATCCATTCTACAATTCACATTTCACTCCTCCACTTTGGACCCTTGCAGTTTTATCAGATGCTTTCATTTTGGATTAACATTTTTTACAGCTGGCATCATATGGGGAGCAAAATCTCTGTAAGGACTCCTTTCAGTTCCAGTAAATATGGAAATGAATGCTCTGGTTTGTATGAGTATTCATACTTGAATCGGCATAGTTCAAAAAAGATGAAGTTAGAAACCTCAAAGTTGGCTTATTTCTAGTCTTCATCACACAAGATAAAGCAGTGCTATTATGAATACCTAATTCCAAAATTCTGCATATGCATATAACTATGTTTATGCATTTATGTAGCAATTGATTTTAGGAAGATTTAAAAATGTGAAATATAGATTAGGATATAAAAATGAAAGATGTCCTAGATATTTTACAGGTCTGAAAAATTCAGACTTTGGTTTGTGTAAATATGAATTGCAGAGGAGCATATGTTCCCATCCAAGGGATTACTTTCAAGATTTAAAAATAGGTAGGTATACAAGCATTTTGAACCAGTCTTAACAATTCTTTGAATCCTTTAATATGATATGTTTCTTGAATCTAACATAGTCTTTTTTAGTATTAAATAATAGGTTTAATAATAATGTAATTACAGGACTGTTAAAATATTTACCATTAATATGTAATTATATATTTGTAATTTATTACTTCATAATAACTTTCAGATAGTTTTAATTCTTTAATGCATTTTCCCAACAACATTCTGCTGAAAACAGTGTTGCATTTGATTTTGCAATAGATCTTAATTTATGGTACCAATTATTGATTATATGGTGGTTATCAGGTTTAAAGGGTCACCCTTAACCATGATATAAAGATCCGAGTCTTCCGTCTCAAACGTGGGCCAGTCAATGTTATGTGACACCAAAATTTAGTAGAACTTTCTTACTGTAATATTAGTGATTTGGATTAGACTGATCTATGTAAAAGAGATTTTGACTTTCATATAACATGCCCACTGTGTGGAAAATAACTGGCAGTTATTCTTTAGAAAAAACAGCAAGTAGCGTAAGTTTTCATTGTGTGGTAAGTTATAGAAGTTTTGCAAGGAGTAAGTTATCCATTTTAAAATTAATTTTAGCTTCTGCCATTTCAGTTTTCAATTTTCAATTCATTTCAATCAATATTCCCATGATTTATCTTCCACTGTTGTTTTCAAATTCTTAGCCTGTGATTGATGGCTCAGATCAGTCTTGGGAAATCCCAATCTTTCCCAATCTTGGGAAAGATTTACCATGAGATCCATGTACTCTTACAGTTGTTTCTTTGAAAACTGATTATTTATAATTTTTTCTTGTTCATTCTTTCCTTTTTTTTTTTTTTTTAGCATTAGGTATTTTGGCCAGAGAGTAGTAATCACAAAATTCCTACTGGATGAGTTGGAAAGGATAAAATATTTTCAAATATTCCTGTTTTAACAGCTGTCTTCCAGATTTTGCCAGTAATAAGCATGGAATTTCACGAGCTCTTTCAGATACCAATATGTCTATGTTTAATTCATAGACCAACTTGCCAACATGTGAATTACCAAAAAAAAAATAAATCCCATATTCTGTACTAAGAAATTCCATTAGGAATGACCTTTGTTCTTTAAATGGTAAAATCAAAGGTTCTTGAAACCATTAATTTAAGTGCCACATCTCAGCCTAAAAACTGGAATCCTGGCTAACACTTTTGCAAGTATCATTTGTTCCAGCGAGGATAGTTGGAGGTGGTTTTCTAGGTCAGTGGTCTCCAAACTTTTTTGATCACGAACGCCTATCAGTAAAAGATTTTTGAGCATGCACCCCCAATATATTTATATTTCTTTATAGATTATATTCATGTACCACTGCACTAATGTATTTTGTACATTATAAAACATATACAAAAATAGAAATTAAAAAGGATGAGCTAAAGATGAAATAAACATTGTTTTAAAAAATATTTTTAATTTTGTTTAATAATGGTGCAAAAAACATTTTCTTGCCACACCCCTATGATTGTATTGTGCACCCCGTGATGCACAAGCTCCCCCTGTTTTGGAGACCACTGTTCTAGATAAAGCAAAGAAAACTGAGTACAGAAGGCACCATTGCCAATTCCTGTATCACACAACAAATACTTTTTAATTCATTCCATTTCAGAGTTAGACAAATGGGAAGAAAAGAAAAAAGAAAAAAAAAAAAAGTAAGCATCCTGTAGAAAAGAAGTGGGGTATTGTGTAAATCCAAATTGCTCTTAGTAAATCCTAAGCTAATTATGACTAACTCTGCGGGTTAAAAGTATCAATTTTTTCTTCTTTGCTTTTTTAAAATGGTTTCTTTTCATATTTAAGTATTATCACCCAGACTAGTTTGTAGAAGGGAAACACTTCAATTTCCAATAAAAGTTTGTGAAAAGATGTATTCTAACCCTGTTGTGTTCAAGAAAGTTTTGTTGGAGGGTGCAGACCTAGAGTCCTCCTACACTTACAGGAGAGAGGTCTGTGAATGCCCAGAAAACGGATAATGAGAGAATAGATTTTTTTTTTTTTTAAGGGACCAAAAGATGTTATTATCCTCATATCAAGCAGGAACCAGTGTCTGTATATATTATGCCTCTCGGTAGGTGTTTCAGCACAAAAAGGATGGAGTATATTTCAGTTTTTCTTGTTTCAGCTTCTGTCCCAGTTGAAGGAAATATTGGGTAAGTCCACATTAATAAGTAACTCAGTGTAAAAGGATCTTACCTGAAAGGTGAAATGGTTGATACCGAGATCTCCATGCCTTCTCCGTATCTGTTTTAAGGGACATTTATTTAGCACCAGTTTTACTCTGTTCCTGCGGACTGCATGCCCTTTAGAAGCTGGAAAACAGACTCTGCTCCTGGAACACATCTCTCAGCTTAGTTTCATCCGCAAGTAATACAGCTCACGCACTCAAAGACAGCTCCAATTTGCAATCCAAAATACGGTAAGTGGGGGCAATTGGAAGATTTACTTCAAAACCACATTCCTAATCTGAACTACAACACGAACGTAGATGTGCTGATCAGCTTGGTGGCTCATTTTAGTGTTTCCAAATGTCACACTGTGTATGGCTGTATTATTCTGAGTCTGTAGTTTGGATCTGCTACATTCTAGCTACAAAAACCATTCACAAAGAGATCGTGACAAAAAGTGCATCTGTGATTTTGTACGTCAGTGCAGAATTCACACTGTTTTTAAAAAAGTGTAGCGAAGTGAAATACCGCTCTCTGGTTTCTTCTTTTCCGCCCTCAGATGGTTAGACGGCTCTCCATAAATCAGGAAGCCAACGTCTCCTCCATTTCATAACTTGTTTCTTGCAGTTTGAGAAGTTTTTTGGTAGGAACATGTGAGTAACTCATGGCTTCTTTGAATCCTTTGAGTCTTTTATCTACACAAAGAGGAATTAACTAACTTAGTTATTAAGGGACGTAGTTAGAACAGTAGTCAATTGCAGAGCAGGGGTAAGACTGAAATGGCCAAGAAAAGGTATAAATGCTGTTTTCATAAGAAAGATTTTGACGGAGAAAGGTACAGGGGCAATTTACCTAGGATGCCTCCATGTTGGGGAATTTCTGAGACCGAGTAATTTTCCATTTTAACTGAGACTGAATAATCTCCTCTGGTTTAAGGAGAAAATAATCGAGATATATTGTCTAATTCTATTATATGTTACAAATGAAAGCAAGCTAATTCAATTCTAATATTAAGGAGTTTCTTTTTCTCACTAACCATGAAAATGAAACTATTCCCCTCCTATATGCTACATTGTCCCTCAGTGCTTACAGAATCACGGAATCATGGAATGGTTGAGGTGGGAAGGGACCTCTGGAGGTCGTTTGGTCCAACATCTCTGCTCAAGCAGAGCCACCAACAGCCGGTTGCCCAGGACTTACTTCTGCTATTTGTCATATAAACACATAGATTAACCACAGTAGGGGGAAAGCAAGGCAGATTTTTTTTTTCTCTTTTCTTGTGATTGAAACACTAGCATAACACAGTTCAGAAGCAAAAACTTCTCTCCATTAAAGTGTCCAGTCCTTCACTCAGCTCTCAACAGGAGACTTTACATGACTTGTTGCTGATAAGACTGTTAGAAATATTTTCGTACTTGTTTGTCTTTTTTCATTTTGTAATCTCAATTTGAAAATGTTCCATAGTGCTTAAATTGGTCTCCAAATGGCTGATCTCCTTTCAGTTATGCTAACCGTCCTCAGGCTGATCAGTGTTTTAGGTTAGCCTGAAGATGTTAGACCACAGGAAGGAAGTGTTTCGTATCTTGCTGAATAAAATATTCTGGGTTCAAACAAACTCCCATAAAAATCAATAAAAACCCTCAGCTGTGAAAGTGAAAGAGAGAGGCTGATAGAATGCGCTATATGAAAAGATTACCATGTAACGGATGGTTTAAAACTACAAAGAATAACATTTTATGTACTGAATCAAGGAACATAATTGTGTTTGGTTGTCTTGCTTATTTTTAAAAATAAGATTTCAGCTGACATCCAATAAAGAACTAATAAAAGTACATTTCTAATCTGAAAGTGTACTTGTCATTCCATGTAATAAAATAGGGCAATGTTCTTACTCTAAGGAAAATGCAAAACTTAAAACTTCAGAAAAACTTAAACCCATTTAAAAATCAATAGGACTCTTACCAAGTAAAATCCAAAGGATTCCAAACAATACTAAGATGTCATTTGAGACAATTGTTTATGGTCACTATTCTTTTCCATTGTTTTTTTTTTTTACATTTCATGTTTTATTAAATGTGAATCCCTTTCTCCCTTTTTTAGTTTACTGCCTAGTAGAAATATAAGGGTATGGTTGTTGGTTAATTAAGGATGCAAAAAATACACACTAAGTATACAAATATTTACCCATACAAAACCAAGGTAGTGAAAGGTGCATACTCGCTGGTGAGCTACTATCTTTTTAGAAAGATTATTTATCAAAACTCATATAAACATATTTTGCAATAAAATGAGACATGAAGCAAAAAAGGCAGCAGTGAAGACTTCAGTAGTTGTACAAAGTTCAAAATTTCAGACTCTCTATGGGAAGGGGGCAGAAAGTGATTTTGACCAGGCTCTAACTTACAAACCCTGTGTGCTTCTTATAAACACATTTGAACAAGCTTTTAGCATGCAGCTATGTAGATCCTGAGATATCCCCTTAAGGTCTCATTAGCAAACATGCAATAGGCACTGTGGCCATTCCTCAGCTTTTTTGTGTGTGTCTCACTCCGTAACAATGGTGACTGATTACATTTTGGCATATTTTAAATGTACCTGGTATGTACCACATGGTATTTGTCAATACTGTTGCAATGGTGTCCTTAAAATTAAGAGTGCCAATCAAAAGAGATCTAAGATCTTTAAAGATGGTAACATCCTATTTCAGAAAAGGAAAAATGTTGAAGCTCACTGTTCTATGATGTGACACAGCACATTTTCCCAGAACAGCAAAATCAGCTGTTTTGTGCCTACTTGATCTATAACTTTTTTTTTAAAGTAACTATAACTTGAAACTTAGCCATATGGATGTCTGCATCATCCTGCAGAAGAAACATCTGACTGTCTATAAACACTCCTATGACTGTTTTCAACACTATCTTTTTTTAGTTACTCTACTGTTGCTTGATTAAAGCAGGCTGCACATCTGTATTATAGAAGTTTATCCTATGGATAAATCGGATGACTTTCAATTACTGCACAAATAAAGTTTTTTAACTAAGGCAGGAGAGAATAGGGAAGGTCAGAGAAAGTGCTGAGAGGGTTAGAAAGCAGAGTAGGACAGGTTATTAAGATTAACAGCTGCGGACGATGTTGCTAATGGCAAGACAGATTACGGAAAACACAGGTGAATCCTTTCATGGAGTCTTATATTCTCTATATTCCTTATTGTACAGAGATTACTGCAGAGCCCTGTAGCTGAATCCTGTGCCCTTCTCGCCCAGCAGGATTTTTAAATGCTCAGAGTCAGGCTGGCTGGGGTGCCGGCTGGCTGGCTGGTTCAGTGGATGAATTCTGCTAGTCAAGACCTCCTCAGACTTATCCTAATGGGCATGTCGCTGCTGCTGACTTCATTCGCAAGCATCGATGGCAGATACACTCTTGATTTCAGAGTACAGAGCAGATAATCCACAGGCTGACCCACCCCCTCACCCCCAGCCCCCCACCCCGCCCGATATTCTTTGTTAAAACACGGCGATTTACCGAAAAATATCAAGGCTTCCTCATCCTTCGCCTTCTGGAAGAGCAGTTGCACGGTTCAGTGCTGTCCCAGAGGGAACAAAGGTACTGGCCTCATTAAAAAGCTGTCCTAACAACAACAGGTCACCCCACTACGTAATCCCTGCCCACCAGGTAGCCGGCAGACCCCGGGCTGGGAGCCCCGACCCCGCGGGCAGCCCGGCTCCGCGGGTGCGCACCGCCCCTCCGCGCCCGGCGGCGGGGGCCGCCTGCGAGCACCGAGCCTCTCCGTCTGACCTGCGCTCGCTCCCCCGCCCTCCCTTTGCCTTTCCTCATCCGCGCAAAGGTGGAGCCTGGCCTGTATTTTATTTTTAATTGATTTACATCCTCCTCCCCAGCACCCTCCCGAGCCCCCCTCGCCCGGGCTGCGCGCTTCCAGACGCACTTTTCTCTCCGCAAACGGCGTGAGCATCAGGTGCGGGCAAGCAGGAGCGGGCGCGCCCCTAACTCCGAGGTGCTGGCTATGGCTTGGGGAGCCCGGGGAAGGGGCTGAGTGTGCCCCCGGGACTCGGGTCCCCCGGCTCTGCCCCCCCTCCCCGCGGGGGGGCGGTGGCGGCTCTCCCGCGCCTGTTCTGCCCCAGCCTCGCCGCCGCCGCCGCGGTGCAGAGCGGCCGGGGCATCCCATCCGGCTCCCCTCGCACCTCTGTGGCACCCATCTGCCTTCCTCTTCGGCCCTCCCCGCCGCTCCCGTAGCAATCTTGGCCCCCCGTCTATCCCCAGCGCCCTCCCCTTGCCCGGGCCGGGGGGTGCCGGAGCCGCGGCGCTGCGGGAGGCTGCCGCGGCCCTGCAAGGCCGGCGCCCGGGGCCAAGAGGGGACGTTGCCCTTCCTCTCCATCCACTCCTCCTCTTCTCTTGTTTCTCGCTGAGATCATTTCACCTTTTCTCGGTACTCTTACTATTAATATGTTTTCCCTACTCTACAGTCCCCCCTCCCTTTCCTCCCCGGCCACTAGCCCTCCACAACCTAGTCAAAGGGATGGGTGTTTGGGGTGGGAGGAAGGGAAGCTTGAGAAAGGGAGAGGGAAGTGAAAGGGAGAGATTTTGCTGTCGTCTCTGGGCTGATTGGAAGAGGCAATCATTGTATCTGCGGCCGGAGGATTAGCAGCTAAACTTTTACTGCTCCCTTTTCTGCGTGTGTGTGTGTCCGTGCGTGTGGGGGGGGTGTAAATGGAGAAGTCGCTTCTCAAGGGGGAAAATCTTTTCAATTTCCCTTTGGCAGGTGCAGTTCAAGGAGGAACTCACGAGCGTTTTATCTGATCCGTGAACTGATTAGGGGACGGAGAACGATTCCTCTCCTCTTGTTCTTCCTTTCCTAGTTTTGAAATCATTCTTTCCCCATCACCGCCACCCTCCCGCCCTTCCCCTCCCCTTCCCCTTCCCCTTCCCCTCCCGCACTGAATGAATGGAAGAGTCTCCAGGGCTTTTTTCTGCCTCTCGCCCTGGACTGGAGAAGCGAGGGCACATCTCTCTATCCTCATCCATCTCGATCTCTCTCCATCCATTCCCGAGAGGATATCAGACGGTGCAATGTGTTTTCAGCCTCTTGCCGCTGCTGCCACTTGATACTATGCTACGCGCAGGGAGAGGGTTTTGCAAAAATGGATTTGTTCGATTTTAAAGGATTTCTTCTCTAATAAGGATCGCATTGCACACAAATATGACTAAATCCCCTATTTGGTAAATCTTTCTTCCCCCCACCCCTCCTCTTTGGGT